>CAAE01010108.1:7500-10000 GCA_000180735.1 Tetraodon nigroviridis | reverse complement strand
CCTGCACACAAGCGTTGCTGGCAGCTCCGCTTTGATGCTGCCAGGGGCCAGGTTGTAGACCAGCGGTTCCAGCAGGTCTGCTGGCTCTGTTTTGACCTTCATCAGCTCCCCGTAGTGGCTCTTCTTCACATGCCGGGTCAGGTGGTCTTTCCTTCCAAAGCGCTGGGCGCAGTACTGGCAGAGAAAGTCCTTGCGTCCTGTGTGCACCACCATGTGACGCCGGACATCTTTACGAGTGTAAAATCGCCGTTCACAGTGCTCACAGTGGTGCTTCTTCTCCTTGGTCCCACTCGATGATTTGCCAGCGTGGACTTTCAGGTGTTCCAGGAGGAGCACGGTGCTGGGGAAGGGCTGCAGGCACACCTGACAGGTGAGGTCTCCGCTGTTGGCGGCGTGAATGGCCAGGTGGCGCTTGAAGCCCAGCTTGGTGTTGTAGCTCTTCCCACACTCCTGACAGTTGAAGGCCTCCTTGTAGGGGTTGTGGGTGTGGAGGTGGTTCTTTAGGTGATCCTTGCGATGGAACATTTTCTCACAGTATGAACACTTGTAGTTTTTTTCTGGAGAATGAGTAGCCACGTGCCTTGAAACACAGACACACTGGATGAGCACTCACAACGCTTCAATCATGTACAGAAGGCATGCTTGACACAAGGGCTGGACACAAGTCTGTAGCACATCTGGACTACGGGGGAGCGCCTGGACTACTAAACACCTGGACTACCGGGGAGCGCCTGGACTACTAAACACCTGGACTACCGGGGAGCGCCTGGACTACTAAACACCTGGACTACCGGGGAGCGCCTGGACTACTAAACACCTGGACTACCGGGGAGCACCTGGACTACTAAACACCTGGACTACCGGGGAGCGCCTGGACTACTAAACATCTGGACTACCGGGGAGCGCCTGGACTACTAAACACCTGGACTACGGGAGAGCGCCTGGACTACTAAACATCTGGACTACCGGGGAGCGCCTGGACTACTAAACATCTGGACTACCGGGGAGCGCCTGGACTACTAAACACCTGGACTACCGGGGAGCGCCTGGACTACTAAACACCTGGACTACCGGGGAGCGCCTGGACTACTAAACACCTGGACTACCGGGGAGCGCCTGGACTACTAAACACCTGGACTACCGGGGAGCACCTGGACTACTAAACATCTGGACTACCGGGGAGCGCCTGGACTACTAAACATCTGGACTACCGGGGAGCGCCTGGACTACTAAACATCTGGACTACCGGGGAGCGCCTGGACTACTAAACACCTGGACTACTGGGCATACCTGGACTACCGGTCACGCCTGGACTACCGGGGGAACACCTGGACTACGGAGCAGATCTATGTTACCAAAGGTGTAAATGTGAAAGCAGCATGCGGCAGCCTGCGGAGTACTGCGGCTTGCCTGTACCGTAGCAGCTTGTATTTGGAGACAAAAGCCTTGTTGCAGTCAGGGTGGGAGCAGCAGTACGGTCTCTCTCCTGTGTGAGAATATGAGTGCACCTTCAGCTTCTCCACACTGTTGAAATATTTCTGGCATTCCTGACACGGAAAGGTTTTTTTCGACTTCCCCTCGACTCTCCTGCGTCTCCCCAGGGCTGGAACGACTGTTGCTTGCTCCAGGACGTGCTCAGGATAGCCCTGGATATGGGTCGCCATGGTGACGATCTACGTGTACGAAAGCACGGCGGCCGGCGTCGGTTGGTAGGACACTTTCTCCAGGTTTCTGTTCTCAGCACCACATGGACACAGGAGCCTGGGAGAGTGACAGAGGAAGACGGCAGTGATTAGTCCTTCGCGTCTGAACAGAACTGAGATTGGCGGACCCTGATGAATCATGACGCTTTTGACTGACAGCAAAAAAAAAAGATCTCCATGTTGTCCTCAAAACTGTTACTAGCTCACAAACACACAGCTGCTCAGAAATGAGCCTCAACCCTGAACCTTTCAGTGGTCTGAGGCTGGTTGTGAGGCTGCACCACCAACAGCCCGACTGGGAACAGCGCGACTGGCCAGCCAGCCCTGTTTGAAAGACCCAGACTGACTTCAGGAAACTTTGCAACTTCTACACGTTTACCAACTAGAGCATCTGGAGCAGCTGCCTCATCACTTCGAAGGAAAGCTGCCTCCTCCAAACAGTCTCCAGTGGGGAGCAGAGCCCCCCTCCAGGGTCTGTCGGAGCATCACCAGAGCAGAGCTGCTAGCTGTGGAGCAGGAGGGGCCCTGGTAGCCGCTGCTGCCCTCTGGCGGTCAGTCGGCGGCAGCGGGCCTGGACGCTTTCTTCCCGTCTGCCTCTTTCTTCATAAACACGTCTGTCTCTCATTCACGCAGTTCCTGTTTGGGTTCCTGGTAACTGTAATGTAATTCTGAATGTGCAAACTAACCAAGCAACCAGACATGTTGGCTGCTCCTCAGGCGGGGCCCAGGTAGCCGCTGCGGCTAAGAGCTAACGCGGTTTCCTGCCGCTCAGAGATCAGAAACGGCGGCCAGTGGCG
>CAAE01010108.1:0-2500 GCA_000180735.1 Tetraodon nigroviridis | reverse complement strand
ACAAGCTGGACAAAGATGTCCTGAGGAGGGCTAGTCCACCAGTAGGTGACTGACCCGCAGTGTGTGTGTGTGTGTGTGTGTGTGTGTGTGTGTGTGTGTGTGTGTGTTTTTGTGTTTGTTTGTGGAAGCAGGACTCACAGCTTCAGGGTCGTCCTTCCTGTAGGGCCAGAGCTTCGTTCTTCACCTCATAGTCTGCGTGGACGACGTCTCTGCGTCTCATCACAGCCTGAGACAGGTTCAATTAGAGAGGAGGAGGAGGAGGAGGAGGAGGAGGAGGAGGAGAGGAGAGGAGGAGAGGAGAGGAGAGGAGAGGAGAGGAGAGGAGGAGGAGGAGGAGAGGAGAGGAGAGGAGAGGAGAGGAGAGGAGAGGAGAGGAGGAGGAGGAGGAGAGGAGAGGAGAGGAGAGGAGAGGAGGAGGTAGCGGAGGAGGAGAGGGGGGAGAGGAGGAGGGAGGACAGGAGCAGGAGGAGTGGGAGGAGTCATCCCGGCCCCGCTCACCTTGGCGGTGTCGGCACCCAGCACGTACTCGTGGACCGGGACCAGGACCTGGGTCAGGTGCTGGATGTGGTCCCTCCGTCTCCAGGCAGCAGCGCTCCACGCAGGTGGCCACGCCCCTGAGCGGCTCCGCCAGCTCCTCCTCCAGGCCAGCCCAGAGCGAGTAGGAGGGCGCGCACCTCCTCAGCTCCTCCAGGTACTCTGCGAGGAGCAGCGGCAGCGCTCAGCTGGGTGGGAGGAGAGGAGACGAGGCGGCGCTACCTCTCTGTTCTCTGCTGATCCTCCGGCTGATCTTGTCCACGGAGCTGATCTTGCTGCCGAACTCCTCCAGGTAGCGGTGCATCAGCGTGAACTCCTCCGGCCGGCTCCTCGGGCCCCGGAGCGAGCCGGCCACGGCCCTCACCGTCTCCCCCATCCTGCTCAGGAGGCCCGCACCCTGTTTCTTGTGAGGCTGCAGTTCCTGACGGGGGGGGGGGGGGAGGAGGAGAGCAGAGGAGGTGAGGCAGGTCTGCAGGAGGCGCTCCCGCAGGAGGCGCTCCCGCAGGGGGACCCACCGGTGCGGTGAGGAAGAGGCGCAGGTGCTGGCTGCGGGACAGGAGCGGGTGCTGGGCCACCCGGGCCAGGAAGCGCTGCAGGGCCCTCCTCCGGGTCTCGATGAAGTCGGCGCTGAAGCGCTCCACCAGGCCCTTCACCACAAACTTCTCTGGCAGCGGCTGAGGGCGAAGCAGAGGTCACCACGCACCCCCGCGCTGACCCCGGCCCCCTGGGTCGAAGGTGCTGCGCCGGTCCCCCTCGTCTAGGGGTCAGGGTCCTCAGACGGGCTCAGGACTCCGCCTGTGCTGGTCTGGGACCCACCTTTCACCCGCCGGCCCGACGGGGGCGCCACCGGCACCCAGGCAGCCTGAGCCCACACACGACCCTGATCCCCATCAGCACCCGGAGGTCCTGGACCTCGGTGGTCTGAAGGTGGAGCAGAGAGCTGAGCCTCCTCCAGGGCCAGGTTTGGCTCCTCCCACCGCCCCCCACACTGCCCAGTTGGGGCTCTGCTGGTTCTGGTGTGGTGCTGGGAACCTACGTGTACGATCAGGGTGGGAGAACTTTCCTCCAGGCGGCTCCTGAGCCACAGGAAGTCCTGGTAGCGCCGGTGGACCTGGTACTCGCTGCAGTCAAAGTCGCTGCGTGTGGTCTGCAAGGACAGGAAGCCACCCTGAGGCCTGGCTGGAGCCCAGAACCAAACAGGTTCCACAAGCCATCACCTTGGTCACCACTCTGTACGTGATGAAGGTTTCGATGGTGGTCACGTGGCTTTCTGGCTCGTCCACGCTGATGAGGAGATCCTGGACGTCCGCGTCCACCAGCTGCTCCTCGTCCTCGTCCAGCCGGTACTGGTTGACCGTCGGGCTGGGGCAGGTGGGCACGGAGGCTCCCTCTGCAGACGCCTGCTGAAGGAACAGGACCCCAGCTGTCACACCTCCCTCTGGTCCCCCCTTTCTGGCAGTCAGGTGACCACTTCCGACGTCCAACCGAGACGGAAGCGGGTCGCTGACGGGTGTTCTGGGTTCATACAGCCTCCAAACCGGTCTGGAGCTTTACCCGTCAGCTGATCAGAGGAATATTTCTCTGATCTACGTCACAACCACAACAATCATGCACCTTTATTCAGCTCGGAGGCTTCAAAGGTCGCAGGTCTGGAGCCGCGTTCCGGAGCAGGCAGCGGCACTTCCGGCGGTTAATCTTTACCTTAGTGAAGACCTCCAGGTCCTCGTCCTCCTCCAGGTCCAGCATGTGTCCAGAAAAGTCCCCGGGAACCGCCTGTCCGCTCATATTTGATCCGAACTTTGGATCCAGGACGGAGAAAAACTTCAGCAGGGGTCAACCAGCCGCAGCGCAGCCAGAACAGCTTTTCCGCTGAGGATTTTCACAATAAACCACCCGGCGACCTGGACCCAGCCCTGACTGCGCAAAGCTTCTTCTTGGAGCCCATTAAAAACCTGCTGCGACACTG
>CAAE01010107.1:0-34274 GCA_000180735.1 Tetraodon nigroviridis | reverse complement strand
AGTTAAAGAAGATTTATCTCTTTTCTCTCTCTCTCTCTCTCTCTCGCTCACTTACACACCATTCCAAACACTGATGCAAAATAATAAACAAACCATGAAACTGCAGCAGAAAAGGATACAAATAATAACAGGTACGGCTGCAGCCACTTTTGCCTATTTCTTCGTCGGTTTGCATAATTTTCTTGATTCTTGCCTGAAAAGGAAAGAAAGGACAAAATGAGTCATTTTGAAAGCCCACCTAAAAGAACACAAACTATCATTTTGATGATAGTTTATCATTTTGATAATGACAATAATACAGATTAACTGAGGTAATGACTGGATCGTGATTATTAAGGCTACTTTATTTAAAACTCAACTTTAATGTTAGACACATGAGCTGTTTTAGCACACATGAACAGTCTAAAACGAAATTTGCTGACAGACTTAAAACATTAGGTGCTATATGCTAAAAACAACGGTAGAATGACTTCGTTGAGTAATAATAGTAGCTTACATGTTTCCGAGCAAACATATGGTAAAACTACGAGATATATTCAAACAATACGCTTTTACTGCGATGTATTGTAAGCATAGTTTCTTTAAAGATAAGGAATAATTGACTTTTGGTTTTTATATGGCTTGCTTGTTAGCAGGCCGAATGCCACTCATGCTAGGTAAAGAAGTTAGCTCGGTTGGTTCACACTACACCGGGTTGAGCAATGTTTAAACTTACCGGAGGGAATCTGGAGTTATATTTCTTCTTTTTGCTCGGCATTATGTAACTACCCGGGGCGGCCTAAAGTAAAACTTTATGTACTGTATAGTATTCTATATCATATATAATTTGCCTTCACCGCGCATACACTAGATACAAGATTCCAGAAGCTAGCCGGCTAGCTCGTTAGCATTTCGTCGTCACTCACTGCCCGGTTTGTCAGAGTGGTTCCGCGGGGTCACAATGCCTGTCTTTCGATAGACAATTTAATTCTTTGACATAATCCACCTTTGACACATTGCCACGAAGTGAACCTTTTTAACTTGACAATTTAAAAAAAAAAAAAAAATTGCAGCCCTAGACGACATTTTGGCTTGTATATTGTATAATATAAAGTGTACCGATTCAGATTGTTTTAAACACTTTTATATAATAAACACATTTTTGGTTTATTGTTTACATTATTCTATCGACTGTTTGCCTAATTGGTGATTATAACAGCTGTTATTTAAGGACATTTTTATTTTTTAAAATACAACCGGAAACTTTTCTATAGCAGGACACTGTCATTGAACAGCAAACAGAGAAATAATTTACTATAAATCAACTTTAATATGTATAAACATGAACACACGCACGGTTTTATTACTGTTGTGCTTTGAATCAAAACGCTTGCTTAAACTTTTGAGGATGCACAAATTATCCCCATTTTTAATACACCTACATTGGAGATGCGCTTTAATCCCTGAACTACAATTTCAGACCCACTGCTTTGAAGCACTTCCGTTAGCGGACAAGTATCACGTGACGTAGGTGGCGGAAAGGCAACCGCCGCATTGCCTGAACGAAATTAGCCCCGTTTGTGGTCCAGTATCTTTATTTAAACAATATTAAACTTGTTTATTATTTTACAGGAAAGATTTGTTTAATATAACCAGGCATTATGAAAAAAGGAGCATAAGTAGACATAAGTGAAACTGAGATTGACTTTATTGTCTTCCTTAGAATAGATACTTTTAGAAAATAGAGGTAACGTCTCCACAGGTATGACAACGTGTAGACAGAAGCAGGTTATTAGAGGGTGCTGGAGCACCGCGCCCGCTCAGGAGAGCATTATTCTCATTCTGAAGCTAAAGTGGCAGGTGAAGAGAGTAATGGGAACATGTCCAGTGGCGCACGGGTTTTCCAACCCTTCCAATAACGGGAAGTTTATGGGCAAACACACGCGGCGGGATGACCGAAAAAGGCGAGGTCGGGGTAAAAATGGTTTGAAAGGGACGGCGTCCTTGGCAGCGGCGACCCATTTGCCTCCCTCCGATGAGGAAAGAGAACCCCGGATGTCCGATTTGATTAGAGGTGAAGCAAGCTTTGGGAAAAACGTCACGAGGTAGCCCCGATGAGTGCTGGCCCGAACGGGACGCGTAGTTCCTAGAGCGCTGCACCGAGGATGAGGAGGAGCGAGCAAGAGACCTGAAAGAAAGAAAAAGTTGCCTTAACATTATAACTAAACACCCTCATGATAAAAGATAGAAAGATACTTATTTTTTTTACCTCCCTGCAGCAGCTGTAAGGCTGGGCAACTGCGAATCGGGACAAGGACTTCCATCTTGGCTGGGGCTGATGTTGAGGTTGGCGGTCAGCTGAGGCATCTTTCTAGTGCTCTCGCTGTTAGTAGCAGAGCTAGGGGCCTCCTTTTTAGCGTCGCTGACTTGGAATAGAGCACAGGGAGGGCAGGTCCCAAACCCAGACCCGGTGCTGAACCGCACGGCCAAACTGTCGCCGAAGAAGGAGTAGAGCTCCGAGTACATGGCGGGGAGAGAGACGGGGATCCATTCTTCCCAGGGACAGCAGGCCCCGCCGGCTTGAAGATGGCTGGCGATTCCCGAGGCCGCCTCGGACAGAGACTCTGGAGGGGGACTGAGGCCAGGGGACCTCATGCTGTAGACCGCCGCAGCTGCCACCGAGCCCAGTTGACCAGAGACGGCTCCTTCTGCCGGCTGAGAAAGAGCCTTCAACTTCAGCAGCTGCTCCACGGCCACCTGGAGAAAGTAAAAAAGAACCTTACCTATTAACATGGACTAGAGCATGTTAGCATGCTAAGTGAAGAGGGGGTTGAACTTCTTTCTAAACAATCAAGCTAAAAACCTTCTTAATTTGGCTTGTGAAAACCTGTTGTAAAGGCTGTGCGGGCCGGATTAAACAGCTCATCGGCCACATGTGGCCCCCGGGCCTTAGTTTGCCCACCTCTGCATTAGACGCATGCTATACAATGTAAAAAGCCATGAAAATGTGTCAAAATTGAAGATATCAACTGTAATTTACTTTTGCGTGCATGTTAAGCTTTACTTTCTCTACAATTTGCCAGGCCGTGGACAAAAATTTTAAACAGCGTGAGCACGTATCAGGAGAAAGCCTGTTAAATGATCGCATCGGCGATATAAAAAGGGCCTTTGTTGCCATGGAGACTGACCAAAATAGCTCCGTAGACCTTATGTCCGTCAGCTTTGACCTGAGCATTGGAAACAGAGTTGTCGTCCAACACAGCCTGGAGGTTGGCCCAATAGGCAGGAAGATGTGGAAACAGGACTCTTTCAACAGCCTACAAACAAAAATTAAATGGTATTTACCACACAACAGATAGAATTAACAGATTAGGGTACAAATCTTTGGATAGGTTTGTGCAAAAACGGTGCGTTAACGCCGCTGGGCCAACTATCCTTTAGATGAAACCTGTCAAGCAATGTTAGGGCTTTTGGTGACAACTTTTCTATTCAAAATAAATGTAACTATCAAAAAAAAAAATCATATCTTCAGCATTCTTAAATTACACAGCTAATTACTGCTTATTGTTATATCTCTTATATAAAAAAACAATGGCGGTAATTGAGAGGGATTTATTTGTTGAATTATTAATGTGTCTTATTATTGTATCCTTTCCCTTTTACTAATTTAAATGTCTACCATTCAGAAATCTTATCCTATTAATCTTATTCAATTTTCTTAAAAATCTTAAGATAACTAAAAGGTAGCTACACCAATGAATCAAAATTAATTTAAATATGTGGGTTTATGACAAAGAAAAAACATGTTAAATTAAAAATTTACATGTTTATTCATAAAATAAATTGACGTCATCTTTGCTGACTCGCCATCGGGAAATAGCGCCATCTAGTGATCAACACATGTATTGCACACAACAGGTACACCGCTGCCATTTCGATGGGCCAGTCTGGTGTTAAAAGTGGGCCCTTTGGTCACTACCCTACCTTCCAGCCCAGGGCATGGAGTCCCACCACCGCTCCATAGTGAGAGCACAGCGGTCGGACTGGATCGGACAGGACTTTTTGGAGTGACAGCAGGACCTGATGGTAAAGACCACCAACCAGATCCCCGTGAATCCTGGTAGACGACAACAAAGACATGTGGAGATAGAACATGTACGCTACCTGAAAAGATATTGAATTAAAACAGGCTGCAAAGGGCTGTATATGTTTCTCACCAGAATATGTGACTGAGCAGCAGGGCGGCGTAATCTCGGAGCGTCCAGTGGTCGTTCAGCGGGTTGATGGAGGCGGCCAGCGGCTCCAGGATGCAGTACATGACGCTGGACACTAGGCTGCGTACATAAGAGCCTAGGTACAGGTAAGGATTCCGGACGAGGCTTTTCACCATGTGGAGAAGCCTGTTGAGCTGCTCCAAGTCGTGACTGACTGATTTCACCTTGGCAGATGAGAAGAAGCAGTTATCCACCCACCCTGACGACTTCGCCGCGATAACTTGGAACATCTCTTAGACACGATAAAAGCTTCTGTGCGCAACACGACAACACAAAACACTTTCGAATCGGTCAGAAAAGACATACCCCGCTGATGACATACACAAAGTAGGGCAGGAGGGCAGCGATCTTGGAGTTTGACTGAAGGTCCAAGAGAGCAACCTTTAAAAAAAAAAAAAAGGTGGAACGCAAATGATTGGAGAGCCACGGGATGGTTCTAGGGCAGGGGTCTCAAACCCGCGGCCCGGGGGCCAACTGCGGCCCGCGGAATGATTTTTCGCGGCCCTCCACTTAATTTCAAAGAATAATGTCAGTGCGGCCCGCGGTAGATGTACGCACAATCCCACCCCCCGATTATTAACGCAGCTTACGTCCCAAAACTCAGTTTACAGCAGTTTGTGAAGCAACGAGTGTAAGTGGATCTGCTAATACGAGAACACGTGCACATACGGCCTCACTCAGACTTTATTTAATGTGGCCCCCAGGTGATTTGAGTTTGAGACCCCTGTTCTAGGGGGTTTTTTTTAAGGGTCTGACCTTCATGAGGTGGGGGTCGTCTCCCAGGATGGCTCTCGTGACCTGCTGGTAATACTTCAACAGCTCGTCCGACAGAGACTGCACTGCCGTTGGAACTGCGAAGATCAAGGGGGAAACCATTTTTAGCTCTTGAAGAGCTCTTTTTTTTTAAAAAAATCTGTGTTATAAACAAGCCTTCCTCTCTAAAATACACAAACAAGCAATTATGTCACATGACAACACGACACCAAACGTATTAATTGTATTAGTAACGGACTAAAGGTGTTGTACGAGCTATTCTAATCTTTAACTTTCCAGTCTTTCCTTTAAGTTATTTTCCAGGACATTTTTATCTGTTACAGTATGACAGATGATTATCACGTCGTATTCCGACAAATAATAGAGAGAAGCAGGCGCAGGTGAAATAAGTTTACAGGATAAGTTGTGGAAATTTGATACTTTTTTTAAGTTTTCTACAACTAATTTGTTTTCCAGGATTTCCAGGATGCTTTGTAAGCGCGAATGCGCGGCTGAGACTCACCCGTGCCCTGATTTTCCAGGTTTCCTTTCCCATCCAGGTAAGATACATTCACTTAAACAGGAGGGAGGGGAAAAAAAAGAACATTTGTTCAAATTTTTGGCTTGGATTATTCATTTAATAACTGGTTCACCGGGTCTTACCTCGCACCACAGTTTCAGCACAGCCCTTTGGAATATTTGTAGCCAAAGCGAGTTCCACCAGGTTGACGTCCCGATCCTCGATGAGGAAAAGCTCGCCTTCTTTCAGGGACCGAAACGAGGTGGCATCTTGGGCGCCACAGCCAAAAACGGCCTAATGGACGCACAGAAATACAAGAAACAGGTCCGTGTCTTAGATTGACACAACTTAGGACCGGTTTTGAGGGAGAAGATGACCAAAATCCCACCTCCACGTTGCTCCAGCGCAGAGCTCTGTTGAAGTCTTCCACTGTCAGCTTTCTCCTTTTGGCGTGTCTCATGAACTGGGAGCTGCTCTGCATGGTGGGGGGGGGGTGACGGATAAGAATCATCACGAGTAAGTCATTTGACACAAGGGGTCTCCCGTAGATCCAGGAACCGACCTGCGTCGCTTCCCTGAGCCGATAACCACACGTCCTCCGCCAGCAGCGCCGCCACGTCGTCGTCCAGCTCGACGCCGGCGCTCTCCGCCATGAGTCGGACGGACTCCCGGGAAACCTCCGCGAAGCGGCGCTCGTCTCGGTCGTTCATGTTCACCGCCACAGTCTGAAATAGAACATAGGACGCTGTATTTTTAAACCTCATTGTAAAACACATTCCACTTTGTATAAAACTACCTTTGAGCAGTTGTGCGTTTTGTATGACAGCAAAATAACGTGTACTAGCATCTTAGGATGCTAGTTCCATAATATATTGTACGGGACCAGTCGAAAACTGGAATATTTATGATACAACCGGAAGCCGCAGCACCGGATAAAAATTAGAACGGAAGCGGCAATACCTTCTGAAAGCAAAAATCCAATGTTTACTGTAGTTTAAGCGAGTTACATTGATCAGACATAGTTTGGCATCGCGGCTGTATTCGTTTCCTTTCTTCTTCGTCTTTTATTTCCTTCTTTGGCGTCATCGTCTTCTTCGCTGTTTAACAGAAATATGTATCCGTGGGGTCTCACTAGCGCCACCGAGTGGATCCTCGCGTATTTTACGTTATTTATGTTATCCTGTTTATTTTATTATTTGTTTTATTAATTCTAACACTTGACGCCATCACCCTGTGACCACACAGAGAAAAAAAAGGACCAATTTTAAACAGGGGACATATTGATAAGTGTTGATTTACAATTGTAGGTAGGTAACTTTAGATATTAAGAAAAGGGCACTTAGAGTTGGTATAAAAAGTAAAGTTGGTATTTTTATTCCCAATTTTTTGTTTGCCACTCTGTCAGGGTGTGTCCACACATAAAAATCCATAGTTTAACTGCTCAATTTATGCAACTGTTTGGATTTTTTTTTTTTATTTCCTTAACTTTAAGTGTGCTGGGAATAAAAACATTTCGCCTTTACACTTCACGGTAACACTACAGCCCAAAAAAACCTTTAGATTAGACTCGACATTCTCAGCAAAGCACAACATGGAATCAAATTATTCAATTAACCCAAGAATAAGAAAGAAAAAATGTTTATTGGTGTTGTCAAACAATTAGTATTTATAAATGTTAATAAATTATATCCATAGCTACAAATGTCACACTTCAATAGGAAACACTGCGCTAAATTATTACAATTGAGCTCCGACAGAAGGCCAAAAATCCATAATAAAAACAGTTTCAGGCCCACTGAAGAAGCTCGAGTCAGACAACCTCACTTGAAAAATAGAATTAAAAAAAAAAAAGATTTAAAAATATAAATCGGTTCGCTAGGGAACCATTTTAAAAGGCTCGGTTTTCCCAGGCCTCCTGAGCTTTACCGCTCTCCATCTGCTGCAGGTGGAGGGCCAAGGGGAGCAGCAGGTCATTGAGGTGCTGACTGGAGAAGGTGAAGGCGTTGTGCACACCCACCTCCCCGGATGGGGTGGTGAGCGCAGAAACGGGCGGAGAGGAAGTAGAGGTGGAAGAAGTACGGGACGTAGCAGTGCCGGGAGAGGTGGGCGAGGATAACCCAGGTGGCGGATGAAGGAAGGGGCTCCCTTGGGTCTGTGTCGACGGCTTGATCTTGTCGGGGAGGCCGTGGTGAAAGCGACAGCGCGTGCCATTGAGGCAGAAACCAAACGTGGCAAAGGTGTGGCAGAAAGGCGAACGTGGTTTTGACCCTTTGCTTTGGGGAACGTAGGGACCGGCAGGGAGCGGGGACCTCTCTTTGACGCCGTCGGGAGATTCGGCGCCGAGGCTTCGGCCCTCGACGTGCAGGAAGTTGCAACGGGTGCCGAAGGGACAGATCCCGAAGGAGCAGAAAGTACGGCAGGGCACGTTCCTGCGACGTCGATGCGCGTGGCGCTGCTCGGCCGGGTTGTGGACGAACAGGCAGCGGCTGCCGTAGTAACAGTAGCCCGTCGTGTGGTAGCTCCTGCACAACTCTGTTTTGTATTTCGGATGGTGGAACGGGTTGTGCAGCTCATGGAGGCCATGAGCAAACTGGCAGCGTTCGCCGTACTTGCAAAAGCCGGTGGCAGAGTAGCTGGTGCAGAGTTCCGTCTTGTAACGAGTGGAACAGACCCAGCGGACCAGAGTTTGAGAAGTGGTAGTTTCCACCTGGGGAAGGAGGGCGTTTGCCAGAGAGACTCCTGCACCGTCGCCCTCGGAATCCTCATTGGCTAGCAGGGTGTCCACCATCTCTTGGTCTTGGCATGAAGGCAGAAACAATTCATCCCTGTTGGTCTAATAAATGAATAAAAAAAAAAAAAAAAAGTCAGACGAGGCCAACCTTAAAAATACATTGCATTCATATTTATGCAATCCTCAGTCATTATATACCCAATCCACTGCAAGTTTTGCTTGAAACACATATAACTGGCTCATTTGACTTACCTGTAGCATTATAGCAGACGGAAAGATGGTAAATTGTGCAATTGAGGGGCCCAGTCCTGAATTAAGGCTGCCACTTAGCCAGTTTCAGTACAGAGACCCTGTTTTAAAAGTTGATTTCATTAAAAAAAAATTTAAAAAAAATGCTCCTGCCTATTGCGTAGCCACCTGCAAAACACACAGGACGGACTTTGACTTCTTTTAAAACGAATTTCTTTCCCCGCCTTCCGCGTTCAATTAACATCAGCTGAGTTTTGCAACCAATTAGCCAAACACGGCGCGTGCCATAAACTTCCCGGGTCACGAGTCAAAAGGACTCGTTCATGTGGCTGGGTTAAATTACTGACGCTAGCTTCTGGATCATCGTTTAGTAATTTTCTTATTTCTATAATTTAGAATACTTATACTTAAGGGCAAAAAACATTGAATACCCGTGAATATACTAGACTTAAAATAATGTTGGTAGATATTAACTATCCGGTTCCCCCTTTACTGGCCTGTCAGTGGTTCGGTCCATCTATCCGGCCGCACGAGAGGCAGTAAAAACAGCAACAAAAATGACCCGGATGACAGCTGAAAGAGAGAATTATGAGACTTATGAGAGATTTATACAAAAAAATAATAAGAAAAAATAAATAGATGAATAAAAAAAGTATGACAACTCTATAAACACTTTCCTGCACTAAGGAGGAGTCCTGAAGGGGTCCCTTAGGGCCTCCAGTGTGGTGTAGAGGGTGGGAGGTGTTGCTCCTGATGGATGTCAGCCTGGACAACATCCTCCTGTCCGCCATGTTCTCGATGGAGTCCAGGCTGCCGCCCAGGACAGAGGCAGCTTAGTTAGGTCTCTTTGTCCCCGTCTGTGCTGCCGTCTTACCTGACGATGATTCCAGACGGGGGTCCAGGAGGTGGTAGCAAATGGATGGATGCTGGATAGACGGATGCACATTCATTCCAAACTGCAAGTTGCGAATTCATGACCTAAAAAAATGGTTTTCAGACTAAAAACATAAGCACGTTTGTCCCTTGGACGTTGTAGTAGCTGGAAAATGACTTTTTAAGTGTTTTTTTTGGTAGGTATTACCTTGGGTACGTTGAAGAAAAAGTCAAGCGTTGAGATAGAGGGAAAAATTTATTTTTTTCTTCACCTAATACACATTAATGCATACAGACACAATGAAAAATTTAAACCATAGGTTGTTTAGTCTGTATACAAAAATTAGCACCCTGTCCTACTTTAAGTGACATCTCCTACCCTGCAGGGAGCCAGTTTTCACCTTAAGTAGAGCTGTACTGGTGTCGATTTCGTGTTTTGTAGGGGGGAAAAAACAAAAACAACCAAAAGAACATGGCATCATTTGGACTTTTTCTTTTTATATTTATCTTTAGGAGAATAACATACCTAGAATGCAACATGACCTGCTGTTCTTTTGCAGGTTGTAGCTGCTTTAAGATTGAAGTGAGGGGGGGAAAAAAACGCTGTTTCCTTACATTTAAGATGAATTAAAAACATTTAAAAACAGCACCTTCTCCACATTTACGGCGTATTTTTTTGATTGACCGCAATGTTTATTTGTTGGGATTTTTTTTTTATATGCGAACGAAAACAATTCCGGAATTCTAAAAACTGCAAAATGGCTGATCAAGGTATAGCGGTGTGACACCGATTACGTATAGTTCTCAGTGACCTACAAAAATAGGATTCTAACATGATGCGTGAGACAAAGTCCTTTTGATCAGACCGATTTGGGGTCGATGAATAGTTTTACAACGAATGGCTGTTTTGGTGGATTAAAATCGAATGTTTGACATCGCTCTGATTCGGCCCCGGAGCTTCCAGTTGGGGTCGACAGAAGTTAAATGGGATGAATCTGTTGGGGGGAGCAGTCTTCCTGACTCCTGACAGGGTGAGAGGTCACATGCGTGGGGAGGGAAAGGGGGGGGGAGTAGTTGATGAAGACGGATGAAAAGAAACACTAAATTAGCAGAGGGCGGCTCAGTCAACGAGTCTCTACTTGACCGGCGACTGCGCGTATTCCAAGAACTACAACTAACAGCCAGGTAGGTATTAATATATAAACGAGTGGAAAGTTAAAATCTTTAAATTTGACCCTCGGCCCGTTCCGCCTGACCTAAACGGTCTCCCAATTTCACTCAATCCCCCTTTTACACTGTGGATCCCCAGATCGAGTAAATATTTACAAAAAGATAATGTATATGAAAAAAAAAAAAACAAAAACCCAAAACAAACAAACGAAGAAATGTGCTTTGTCACCAAGGTTTGGATGCAAGAAATATATCGCATTTAAAGAACGGTTTTTAAAACAGCCGGTATAGACAAAGGAAGCTAGAGTTCGACATCTGTCATAAAAACTACGAAACCCACAGTGTAAATTTTCCACTGTGCTGGTGGGAAAAAACTGGTGCGTTGTGTCTCACAAAGCTTTTAGAAATAAACCGAGGACTAAAAAAAGGGGACGCTGAAAAGGAAAAAGGGAAATCCGACACGACTAGGAGGGCGTAACTGTGCCACCTTGCTAAGTGACGACCTGAACGAAGACTCTTCCGGCTAAAACGACAGGTGGCCGCCAGCTCCGCCTTTCCCCCCCCACGATCCTCAGTCCTCCAGGACGATGGGCTCGCTGGTGCTGGAGGGAAGCAGGGGCATGGCGCGGGGGGGCAGCGGCAGCTTGATCCGGACCAGGAGGTGAGGTTTCCTTGCTGCCTGACGCATCTCCGACTGAGTCAAATGTTTCCGTAAAGCCCTGGTAGAAAGAGGACAAGAGTGTTAGTCCTGAGACCGATAATGCGTTAAAAAACAAGTACCGTATTTCCTGGACTATAAGTCGCACTTTTTTCATAGGTTGGCCGTTCTTGCGACGTATACGCCGGAGCGACTTATACATGAAAGAATACACACACACACAGCCACAAGAGGGCACTTATGCACCGATATCTCCTACACCTTAACAATTACAAATTTAAAACAGTAAACGTTAGCTTACAGTAACAACTGAGAACAACTGAACACCAGAAAATCCGATTCTCCGGATCCGGAGTTGGCGGAGTTACTCAGAAGTGACACCGAGGATGAAGAACTGAACGGATTTAGTGATGTGGAGTGAGATTGCGTGTTATTAATGACAGTATGTCATGTTACATAAACACTGGACACTTTTTCTGTTCATGTTTATTTTTCGTGTTTAATCTTACACCTATTCAGCCTGTTCTCTATTTTTTTTATTAATGCTATAACTTGCCTTCCAAGATGACGTAATGTCTGTTTTTGGTCAAGTAGTTTGCAAAATAAATTACCCGACTTATGTATGTTTTTTTTCTACCTACGTATGCATTTTGGGCCTGTTGCGACTTATACTCCGCAAAATACGGTAATCATCAACGTCGATTGGTTACCAAAGTGAGAAAAATAAAAAATTCGGGGCTGTTAGCTTTGAATTGAACCACATGTGCCGCCGAAGCGTACCTGGTGTCCTTGGTAGCCACAAACACGACAGGGTTGGGGGCCTCCCCCTGGCTGATCTTCTGCCGCTTGATGACCGACTGAGACATGGCTCTCATACCTGAAGTGTACGGCCTCCCGTTGGCTGGAAAGTTCACCGCCGTAGCCTGGGAACCAAAAAATAAAAAAAGGAATATGAAGCCTTTCATGACGTATCGTTTGCTGTGTAATATCTCAGCTTCGCAAAATACAGGCATTTACAACTTAGGAATTTTAGCCATTTTGTTTCCCCCCCCTAAATTTCTTTGCGACTCATAATGAGTCAAAACAAAAATAATAAATGGTACAAAAAGAAAGAGAGAAAAAATAGATATATTTATATGTGTGTGTATATGTATATTTATTTATATATTACTGGCAGAACCACTTAAACCTCAGTAGATTTTCGATATGACGTCGAAACACAAAAATAAACAAAAAAGAAATAAAACGCTGCCCCCAGTGTGGAGACTACTGACGGTGTCAAAGCTTCTCTTTCCCAGCATGCTTTGGCCTCCTCGAGGCTGGCTGGCTTGATTTCTGTTGATGGGGGTTGGCGGTCCACGAGAAGCCTTAAGTTTTAGAGGAGCCGAAATAGCTGCAAAGACGACAACCGGTGATATTATAAAGTGGGTTCATCCACAATTGCACGATAAGATTTAGACACCCCACTGGGGAATGTCGCGTGATGCTTTCTCACCTAAGTCCTTCACTATGGTGGCCAGTGACTGTCGGGGCACCACTTTGCTTTTAGGAGGAGTTTTTGTGGCTTTGGGCAGCCGAATCATACCTAAAAATATAGACATAAGGCAGAAGCTTTAAGTCCGTGCGTGCAAGTCCTTTATCATCGCACAATGCAGTAACACAGACCCCCATAGAACACCTAAGTGCATGTGTACGTACACTCAGCCTTCACTGCGTTGGCATTGATTGAGGCGTACGGGCGTCGTGCGGCGCGGTGAGGCTGCAAGATATCTTCGCACACCCGCCGTGCGATGCGGGTCAACTTTGTGGTCTGCAGGATAAACGTTTGGCGGTTCTTGGCCAGCAGTTTGGCTCGACCCTCATTGCGGGTAAATGGGGACAGGCCTTGAACTTCTTGGCGGGTCATGTGACCGCGCGGGCCCGAATCCTGGACGAGAAAGGGAGACACGACACAGTGAGCGGTGCCACTCCGAGGCGAACTGTGAGAGGCTAGCTTTCATGACAGTGCTCTTGTGTAAAGAGATGGAGCTAAATTTGCTTGGTTTTTTCCACCAATATCACTTTAAGGCCAAGCCACGCCTGCAAAGAGACCGAATTTTATCCACAAAGGCCTCTTTAACCGCTAACCCGCTAACTGGACCTTTTCAAGAACATAATTCAAGTAAAATATAGGTTTCTACAAGGGAAAAAAACCTGGCTGCGCCCCCTATTGGTGGTGAGGAGAATGATCAGGATGACGCCTGAATGAAAAGTGAAAATACAGCGGTAGAAGCCTTTAAACACACCGTCTATGCAAGTGGACAGAACACGTTTACTAAGTGGGATGCAAAAGATAATGGATGGAGGACTCAACACTGAGGTCTACTGACCCAGGACCATTCAGACCAGGACCCACTCTCACAGCCCCTCCCTGCAATTTCAAGGATTACAGCGCCCAGGCGCTAAATCTTCAAACGACAAGGCAACACCAGGGACGGGGAAGTCTGACACATCAAAGCCGCGGCTACACTGCCTGGTTCTTGGAGAAATTAGAAAAAAAATGAACAAAAACAAACCTATTATCATTAATATCATCAGTTTCTACTCCAGCTCACCTGCTGTAAACATGATGGTAGCTATCGCTAACGGCTGCTGCTGTAACAAGCTAATTGCCCACATCAAAATAAAAGTGTTTCCATTTCCATTTCTGTCTTTTTCTTATAAATATAAAATAAAAGGCCTTATGCACAACACAAGGAAGCAACACAACAAAATGGTCTCACTTATTGCCCAAGATGACAAATGTGCAGTGTGAAGAATCCAAAACCATCCACAAGAGTGTCAGAATAGCGAAGGCAGACTTGGAAAAAAGAGAGTGGCAAACTAAAAACACCCTTTCAGAAGCACCAATGAGATTCCAAAAGACTGTTTTTCCCTCTCTTGCATGGTTTTGTTGACGTTAAGACAGGAACAAATAAGAACGACAAAAAACAATGATAGTAGCTACCTTACATGCTGTAGTTAGTGAATGGACCACACACACACACACACACACACACACGGCCATGAAAGAGCTCTTTTTTTTTTTTGAGTAGATGGAGGGTAAAGTGCATGAAATGGATTTAATTCCTAGATGGTAAATGCCATGTTTTGTGAAACATTTGATCCTAAGTGTCTCAGAGTCTGGACCCGAGTGTAGAGGAAGAATTGAACGACATACAGAGCTAGCTCGAGCGGTGCCGTCTAGATGGGTGGGCGTCTTCAGTCCTCCGTACTTCTTCCAATAGTTCCAACAAGCGGCGCATAATCTGCACTGCATGTTGGGAGGCCCCCAGGCGTACCACTGGGACGACTGAACCGCTGCATCAGCGGGGGAGAGAACCAGACGACAAAATTGCATCTGTTAACACTGTTGAAAATGCTTTAGAAAATTCTATCGGCGCTTTCTTGACAAACCAAATATCCATTCCTAAAAAAACAGGGGTGCCCACACTTCTAAAAATCATTTTATTTCAAATATTACTATTACTACGTATTCCCTCTTTTCCCTCCTTGGGGGATTTTTTTTAATCTGAATTTCATTTATAACATTTCCAGCTGCAGGAAGAAAATAAGAAGCAAGCATTGGATTTTTTTCATCTTTAATATAACTACATTTATCTGTTTTAGGCTGAACGACGGCTCTGTGGCCAGTCCTTGAGTATTGTAATATTTTCTCTCACTAGTTAGTATTAAGAACACTGGAGTGGGCATCTATGCTAGGGCCTAGCGAGGATGCTAACTCTAGTGTGGTTACGGTCGCCTTTGCTCCCTACGTTTTCCGATCAAAGTGATGCTTTGTTGTCCACTCCAGTCAGTAAGAGGCAAGCCCTGCTCGACCCGTACTTGGTTTAACGTGTTCCTTTTTTGATTAAAACGATCGATTGATAGCTCAGAATAGATGACATTTTAAAAAAAAGATGGCGACTCTGACAGGAAAAAAATAAAACAGGAAGAGAGAACTTTGCTTTTAGTCAAGGGTGGGCACAGCTGACTGCGTGGGCGCACCATGACGCAGCTGAAGTTAGCGTGGTTATTGATCGGACGTCAAATTGCCTGCGGGTCGAACGACAAACGTCACAGTGCAGATGTCAGATGTGATCTACCTATTTCTTTCAGGCACCCCTGCTAGAGAATATTAGTAACGCTTATTTATTTATTTATTTATTTATTTATTTTACTTACTGTGGCAACTCTCGCAGCTCAGTCCCTTCTGAAAGCCGGCTGCTCCGTTCATGCCCGGCTTGCTGCCTGGGACCATGATCTGGTTGGGGTTGGGTTTCGTGCTGGAGTGGGGAGGGGGGTTAGAAGAACAGGGTGAGGTGGGGGGGTGTGTTACCGTCTGTGTGGACAACAGTACCAGCGCCGTGCGCGGATTCATACGCACTAGGTGGGGATGTAGACTTGCTTCAGCTTGCTGTCCGCTTCCGCCGCCTTCAGTCGTTTCTAAAAGCAATCATAAGAGCAACGAATATGTGGGAAATTAGAAGTAACTGAGCATTATTGGGGCATCTCGAAGAGCGTGGTCCTAAATGATGCTAACATCAACAATTGGGACACCACAATTTCCAGGAGGACCTCATTTATAGACGCTTATCTTCCTATTGTAAATATCAAGATTCTGTAACTGTGGCAAGCCCTTTTTGGCCCTTATTTTGCTATTTTTCAAACCAAACCTTACATACCTGTTGGATGTAGCGGTCTGTAGTCTTCCACATATAGTAGAATTGAACCACACTGGCTAGAGACTTCCACGGCAACTGCGGGAGAGGAAGCGATTGAAATTCTATCCGTCAGTGTCGCCGATCGGTAACGAATAGCCCAATTTCCGTGCCGAAGGCGCTTACAAAGTCCTGACGGATGTCGGTGAAGTCCTTGCCGTATTTCTCCAGGGCCTCCTCGAACAGCATGGCTTCCGAGGCGCTCCACTCCTCCATCTCGTCGCGGCAAAGCACGGGACCCCCCTGGGGGACCAGGGTGGACATGGCGCTCGCTAGGTCGTAGTTGTTCTTCTGCAGCGTGTCCATGGCGTGGAACTGGCCGCACGTGAAAGGCAGAGGGTCAAAAGCGTTACAACGCGAGGGCCGGAAACCAGTGCGACCTGGTCGTTCTTTCGTGTGCGCAAGCATTTTTTTTTTTTTTTACCAGCGTGATGTCTCTAGAGGCGGCGGCCGCGCTCATGTGGAGGCTGGGCTGCCGGATGGAGCTACTGCAATCGAGGGCCCGTGCAAATGTCCCAACAGCCCTGCGGCACGCGGACAAGACATTGGTCTCTTGCGTAACGTAAAGACACGTCCATTAAATGTTTGGAAGAATGTACAGTCATATCACCAAACTGAATCGATCTAAAATGGATTTAAAAGGCAACCATCGACTAGGTTAGTTTGTGTCGCACTCTGATGATGTCATCAAAATGCGACGCCACCGAACTAAACTTCTGGAGAAGTCTTACCGCGCCACCACCAGGAACTGGTCGATCTGCGGGTCTTTCAGCTGATTGTTGGGGTCCCAAAGCTTCGTCTCAAGCTTCTCTTGAACCCGGGTGTCCGTTTCTCCTGAGTAGGTGACAAACGGCGGAAATGTACCGATTTTCTCGATGCTGATTTCTGATTCTCAGCTCACCTTCCGCCAGTTTGTCGGGGATCTCGGCTTGATATTTGGAGCCCACGCGGATCTCGCCCTGGTCTGCCAGCAGGGTCTTTTGTACCGGGTCAAACACCAGCGAGTAAAAGAAGCAGTCCTGGAAAAAAGGAAACCGTCAAAAAAAAAATCCCGACCGGCTTTTTTTTTTTTTTACAGCGTCTCTTTTCGCCTTACGTCTTTGTCCAGGTAGTTGACCAAGACGTCTGTTTCGTTGAGAAGCGTGACGTTACATTTCCCCCTGCGGAGAGCGGCGTCCAGAGCAAAGAGGTCGTTAAAAAAAATGCACCGTCGGGTCAAAATCAAAGCAGATCGTGGCTGCCTTTCGCGAGTTAATACGCACCGGATGTGAGTGGCCGGTAAGGATTCGAACTGTCGAGACAGGAAGAGTTCTCTGTGTTTGAGCTGGTGTTTTTGTTCTTCGGAGAGCGTCGGCTGTTTAGACTCCTCCTCGAACTCTCCTGAAACACAGGAATGTCGAATGTCAGGGGCCTAATTTTAGCGGAAGCTTAAATCTGTCTAAGACAGATTTGGGATAGACAGGCGATGACACACGTGTGTGTTCTTGTTCTTTTTTCCTGCGTCTTTCTACTTACTTGCATTACTGTCAGCCAGAGTGTTGAGGTTGCTCGAGATGTCGCGCCTCCTGAAGAGACACACCACCTTAGCCTCCACGTTTCCATTGGCTGTCTGTAAGCGAGGGAGCCAAGTTAGCGACGTAATAAAGCAAAAAAAAAAGAACATTTTCAGGTTCAAATTTCTGCTTTTTTTCCCCTCTTTCGCCATGCTATTTAAAATTTTGAAATACTAAAAAGGTGCAAGGGTGTATGAACATAGCATGAATGTCCTGGATCTAAATATATTTATTCATCCCCTTCTCTGAAGTCTTGCTTTAGCTAGCGCGTTTAATCGCACACGTATATCGTCCCCGTGAGCCAGCAGCAGAGTCGCTCGACCAACCTTATTGAGTTCTTCTATTCTGCGGATGAGGTAAGGGTTGCTGGAGGAGTTCTCGAAGTACACATAATCTGAGGAGAAACACAGAAAATCCAGATTAAAAAGGGAGCACTGAATATATCTGCAGTTTCTCCTGACGCGTGCGTTAAGCTGCGGCTTGTGCAGTGAGCACAATTTCACTTATAGCGATCGTGTAGGAAACTTGTAACTATATATGGCAAAACCACTTGACTCATATCTACTTATAAATCAAAATGGAACCCGTATAAAAACAATTTACTGTTTTCTAAACACAGTGTGGCCAAAATAAGCCCTACCATTATAACGCCAACAGTTACACCGCTAATAGTTTTGAGATACTTATTAACAGCAACATATTACATGATTTGGTTTATTAAAACTGGGCACCTGCAAAAGCGTATATCATCATTTTAGTGTAAAAAGGACATTACGCCAATAATAATGCTTGAAGAATTTGAATCTGTCGACTCAATTACAAGCTAACAAGACTTATAATACCTAATAATAATATATAATAATATAATACCTGAAGTTTTGATGAAAAATAAAGGGAAAAGGTATATTTTGAAGCCAGTAATAACTGTGGTGTAATGGTGAAAGTATAGAAACATATGTAGTAGCCGATTTTTAACCAACGGAGGGCAGCATGAGGGTGGCAAAAATACATTTTTTTTAAAACCGAAATTAAGAAAGGCAATCATTTTTAAATCGCGGAAGGACTTTTTTTTTATTTTTTATTGCATTACAATATTAAGATTTGAACCGGTTGCATTTATTGCTACTAAAACTTTGTACGTATTAGCTGCGCTCGAGAAAAAAAAAATGTTTTGGGTTTAATTATTAATTTACCGTCCAATAAAACCCAACAAAGCTAGTTTAACAGGTTGTACAAACGAAAACGTTGGGATTAACTTGTCTTAGCTGGTATCAAGTAGTTAAACTGCGTTATGTTTACATAGAAGACAACGGTATAACCCAACGTTCATAACGTGAAATAACCGTTGAGCTATCTCACTTTGAACTATTATAATGGAGTAGACTCTTATAAACTGCTTTATTTTGGATTGTGATAATGCTATCATACAGTTATTTTCGTGGGAAACTTACTAAATTCTTCATTTGAGGGTTAAACTATGTAGGTGATGGCTAACGGTAAAAACATTTGTCTTAAAACTTAGCCCGAGCGATGGGGACGTTTAGAAAAATAAACATGCATCCACAAATTTAATTTGCATCGCATAACATACTATTGTTCCAGCTGGTTGAGCTTTGAACAATTAAAAATCATTCCCAAGAGTACGAAGGCTAAGAAAAGGGCTAGCATTTAAGGTTGACAGCGGCTAACCAAACAGAGAGCTAGCAGCTAGCTAGCCACCACGCTATAGAAACGAACAATCACGTTGTTAGGGTGTCTTAAAAATCTAAAATAGTACTTACCTCCAACTCGGTACATGTTAGCCGCCATACTCTTTTCACCCTAAACAAAATCGCCCCGGAATGCAATCCACTTTGGATGGAAAAAAGAAGTCGAGAGGTGTTTATTTTACTCCTTCATTTATCGTAGACACCCCGGCCGCGAACAAAGCCGGCTCCGGGAACGACGAGCCGAGCGGTGGCGGGTAAAACGTTCAAAGTTAGCAGGAGTAATGGTGCGCGGAGGGGGGGTTATCCGCGCTGTTAATTCTTCGTTTTCGACTTATCCGCAAATCTCCCGGCCCTTTTTTATCTTTGATTCATTGACACGCAGCCAGTCTGCCTCTTACACTACTCTTCCTCCCATCCTCTGTTCCCTGCTTCGTCCTCCTCTTCTTCACCTCCACTCACTCCAACACACACTCGGAAACACATAATACGCACTTACTTGCCCATTCGTTCGTAGGCAAATCGTCAACTTCGGAAATCATCGGCTATTTCCGACATGATAGATAGCTAGATAGATAGATAGATTTTTAAGTTTTTTTCATTTTTGAGCAAATATATATTATAGCCAAAGGGATCATTTGAGATAGATTTTTGCAAAAACAATGACAAAAAAAAAGGACGCACCAGAAGTCGGTGCTGGACAACACAAGTCGAAAGCGTTAAATAGTTATTGTTGTTATTGTTCATTGCTCACATAACGACACATATCTAACAATGTTGCTTTGTCTGTTTTCTCTTAACCAGTTTTATTTATATATGTGTGTGTGTGTGTAATTGTATGTTGACGAAAAGAAAACAGTCGATGTCATTTTATTGAAAAAAGTTAATGTAATACATATTTAATATAATATTTTGTAGGATGAAAAGCAGGAAATAAACTCCCAAAAAAACAGCGCTACATATCAGATGGTGGCGCTAACGTGCCATACGGCTGTTTGTGCGCGAGCGGAAGCGAAAGAAAATAAGACGACGAAGAAGAAGAAGAAGAAGCAAAAGCAGCCGAAGAAGAAGAAGAAGAGGAAGTCGAGGAAGAGAACCGGATGTACACCAGCACCCGGCGTCACAACATGGAGATGCCCGTGAAAAGTGTTTTTTGAAGGAGACCGATTTGCCGATTTGTTTTTGGTAATGATGTATTGTTTTGCATATCTAATGTGCACAGACACGTATTATAAATTGCGAGTTTACTTATTAGTTCCGTGTGTACGCGTTACGTGCTGGAAGATATACAAGAGTGACGCGAAAGGCCTTTATGTCTTCTGGATAGAAGAGAAAACGTCTTAAAGGAAACCTAAACAAGTCCAGTTGCATGCAGAGATCTAACCTTGGATAACTATGACCTGGATGAATGAGAATCTACACAGACATCTATGACTAGCAATTTTTGGGCACCCAATAGTATAAATGTGGGCAAGCGTATGATGTCAGTTAGTTTTTTTAAAAAAAATTCTCACACCTATCAGTTCCTTAATTCACTGTCAGTGTTTCTGGGGATTTTTAAAATTTATTTATTTATTTATTTCATTTTTTTGTTTGTTTGTTTGGGTTTTTTTGGGACAGTTGGACTCATGGCTCCACGATGACGTCTGTCCGCATTCTGCTCAGGCTGCAGGGTCTGAGGCAGGTGGGCTCTTCCAGAAGGTGCGCTGCCCAACATCGTATCCTCCTTCAGTCAGCCCTCTGCCTACAGTCCAGCCGGCTAAGGAATGCTCGCCAACAGGTACAGGAAGCACACATGCATTTTTCTGCAGTGCTCAAACCGCAGTTGTTGATTTTACCATTTGGATTGTTCCTTTTAGGTCATTAAACATTTCCACAGCAGCCCCGCGTGCGCTAAAAAAACCTCAGTACCCGCGGCAGAACTTTTCAACGAGGACAAGACAAAGAACAGCTCCGCACTGGCTCATGTCGACCTGTTTGACCACGTGGCCGGCGAATTTAAAACCAAAGCCATGTTTAATAAAGCCATCGACGTCTACGTCAAAAGCGACGTGAGAAGGCGCGGCCACGTGGAGTTCATCTACGCCGCTTTGAAGAGGATGCCGGAGTTCGGAGTGGAGAGAGATCTGGCTGTGTACAACAAGCTGCTGGACGTATTCCCCAAAGAAGTGTTTGTCCCCAGAAATTTCATCCAGAGGATGTTCAATCACTATCCCAGGCAGCAGGAATGTGGAGTGCAAATACTGGAGCAGATGGAGAACTATGGTGAGTACTCAAAACTGCGCCAGGCAGCTTGTAAGTCGACGAAAGGGAGGGGTGGTTTACCTGTCGTTTCGTTACAGGTATCATGCCCAATGTGGAAACTAAAGTCCTGTTGGTCCAGATCTTTGGAGAGAAAAGCCACCCTATGAGAAAGTATCAACGCATTTTGTACTGGTTTCCCAAATTCAAGCATTTGAACCCCTTCCCCGTTCCCCAGGAGCTACCCGCCGACCCAGTGGACTTGGCTCGTTTCAGTCTGACGCGTATTGCCGATGACCTTGATGCCGAGGTCACAGTTTATCAGGTACGGCCTTTATTTGTTTTAATTTGTAGTTGTATATTTAAATGTTTGCTTCCTTTACGATTTCCGCAAGTCTTTTCTCGTTGTGTATGGTCATGTTTATATAACTGGTTACATTCAGAAGACAGTGGTCTTTCTTAAATACAAAATCTCGATCAATATATATGTAATTTTTTCTTGGTATCTTTAATTTTACTTTTGTATGATATAAAATACAAATCATTTTAATACTAAAAACCCTCACAGAGGCTAAAAACCCTCTATTTCTTTCAATATGTGATATTTTTTGAAGCAAATTATTATTGTTATCAGTAATATTACATTAATAATAGTGTCACTTTAGATAATATTCTCCTATAACTACAAGATTGGATTGTTTATTTATTTACGCCTTTTATTCAAAGACCTAACTTTTTTTTCCCGCTTTTTCTACTAGGTTACATCTACTGATGTTTCAGAGAGTGGAGAGCATGTCTCCCTTCCACACATAGTAGGTAAATATCACCTCAAATCCGTTCTCGGAATCGGAGTAGATCCATTTTAGCCTCTCAAGGATCTTTCCGGAACCAGGTATCCAGAGTCCGAACCAGATGGAGCTCCTGGCCAAGCATGACCCCAAACAGCCGGTTTTTATAGAGGGCCCCTTTCCTTTGTGGTTAAGGAAAACATGCGTGCACTACTACGTCCTCAGAGCCGACCCCTCTCCGCACGAAGAAAAGGTTTCCTTTATATCAAGAAATTAGACTTGGAACTCCTTTCTGTCGTTTTTCGACAGCTGTTCCAGCGGTGGCTACACATTCTAACGTTCCCATTGTTTGTCCTCCTGCAGGAAGCGTGTTCTTACGACCCGGAGAGTTGCTTGTACTATCCTCGCTCTTTAGATCTGGATTTGGACCGTGATGTCGGAGACGATGAGACGTTTGATGTCGACACCTGTACGTTTGTCTTTCTTTCATTATTTTTTTTCTCTTTTTCCAAACCATCATTGCTTTCGTGTGTCGAAAAATAAAAGCAGGGGAGATGGCATGTGATGATTTTTTTTATTTAAAGCTCTCCCATCTTGTCGCTAGGCGACGAGGGCCCCGTCTTTGCCATGTGTATGACCGGCCGTGGAGACGAAGCCACGCTAAACCACTGGATCTCCGGCCTGCAGCAGAAAAACGCCATCCTTGGACAGGTTCCCACTCTGTTTCTCCTCAAAAGCGGGACGGGGACGCTACAAAACCCGTCGGACAGAGACTCGGGGTCCCGGAATGAAGACACCCAGTCAGAAGACGGTAGATCCAAAATGGAGGCCAGCGGATGAAGTACACCATTTTTTGACCATAGGCAGTGGAAAAAATAGTGTGAAATAAAGTCTTGTCCATCCTAGAGAACAAAACTAACAAAAATTACCTGTATAAAAGCTTTGCAGGTCTTTAATAAATTGAGTAAAAGACGCTGATCTAATATCTCTTTGCCCAATACATTTTTATATTATACAATAACACATTCCAGAAAAGAAATATAGAAGGTAGTTTATTTTTTCACATTTAAAACAATCCTGGTCTTTTTTTTCTTTATTCAAAAAACAAAACGCTCAATATAAACAAAAAAAAAAGTAAAAAACTGCCATTAAATTAGTGAAGTTCCATCGTTTTAGCACTAGCCTCAGTGCTTTTATTTTGAATGGCGCGGCAGAGTTCCGCTGTGCCTCTGGAGCTGGCTGGTGAAAAAGCGTTCCCTCCGGGAGACCTCCTCGTCCCAGGCGTCCAGGATTTGCTGCTTCTCCACCGGGGACATGGTCAGGCTGTTGGGGTGGGCCTCCTCGATGTGGGCCCTCACTCGCGTCAGACTGGGGGGGTACTGCATCTCCCCGCACACGATGCACACCAGCAGGTGGTTCAGGGGGTCGTGATCCATGAGGTAGCAGCTCCTCCACGTTTTGTCCGAAATGGGACCGTCTTCGCCTTCGTCGATGGCGCCAAACAGAAGCCCCGACTCGTCTGCGGAAAGAGATGTTTGGACGTCGTCGTCCAGGGCGACTGTAACGTACAACGTGTTTGATGTTTACCTTCGACTGGTGCTGAATAGTACCGAAAAGACCCTGCGTCGGCATCCAGAAAAGTGCTGTAAATGAGAAAGAGCGTTGGTATGATTGGTCGAATTTGGAAGTGAAGTGATGCTAATTTCGGCAAAATTTACCACCTTACTAGATGATCTGATTCCTCAGAGGAGCTCCCACCCTGACAAAAACAGCGACAGACAAATCCAATGTTCAATAAATACCTCTTAAATATCCAGTAAACCCACATTTATTATAGGTTTAACAACAAATTTGGGGTTTTAGCCATTTAGCCTTACCTGTATTCGCATATTTTGGCTAGGCAATTCGGTTGAGGCTGTGTTAAGGGGGATTTTTTTATCCTGGATGGCCTTCTTTGCCCTCTGCTCCTTCTTTTTTATCCTCCAGTATTCACGTTTCCTCCTCAGGAAATCTTCCTCACGCTCCCCTGGGATGCGTTTCGGAGGGACCGTTGTGTTTAAAGGGACCGGATCGCCGAGTTTAGTCTGTGCGGCGGTCGGAAATTGGGCACAAGGGATTTCCGCTGGCACGGGAGCGTCTTCCAAAGTTTGAGGAGGGGGCTCGGTTAGTTTCAGGCCGATTCTGCACAGCGGGTTGGCTGGAGGTTCGAGGATGGAGAGGCGGGATGCGTTGTCTACTTCCGTGTTGGCTGTTTTTTGTACCGGTGCGGCTTTTTCCTGCTGGTTCTGAGGCGATTCAGGGTTAATCTGGGGAGGTCCGGGATTTATTTGGAGTGCAGAGAAACGGGCGGGAGGTAATTTGATTTGAAGATTGTCATACGGCTGTCCATTACACGTAGCAGGATTAACAACGGGAGTTGTCGATGAACCTGAAGCGCCATCCGGTGCACCGAAGAGTGGCTTATGCTGGTGGGGAGACGGATTCACACCTGGATCGACATCTGGAGCCTAAAGGACAACACAAACAAAAGAAATTCTTGTATAAAAATAGGTGGATTTTTTTTTCCTGTTGAATAAACTTGATTAAAAACAATAGTAACAGTAGCTTTTGGAATCGGGGGATAATTATCGCGATTGTGCGCTAGTTCAGTCCGCGTGATCGTCCATTTTGATTCCGGCTTAAAAAGATCAGTACTACAGCTACACGGCCAAGAAGTTACAAATGCAAGATTCTCCCTGAATTTCATTAGTTGAGTGATACATAAAACCAACACAACTAATGTAGTATTAGTGTGAAACAGTATATTTTGTTGTATAGCTATGTCACAGCAATATAATGTTGTTTTGGAAGCTTTCTGACAGTTCCAGAAATCCTGGAACATCCTGGAGTAGCCATGTTTGCCCAAGCTGCTAATGCAATTAAAAGTTTCCTGGAAAAGTAACTGACAATTACCATAAAAAGAAGTCATCCACCCAGTCCTTCAAGGCCCACAATCCAACCGGGTTTTCTGTCCTTCCAAGTAGACTGGGATTCCAGGTAAATGCAGGTGTCTGGCAGGATAGAAAACCAGGCTGGGGTTGTCGGACTGGGTTCATGCCCGAATTTACATCATGGAGGTTTAACTTTATCGGGTTCATAGTTAACCACTCGGATCACTGGTGACACTGCGGCGTGTGTGTATTTCATGCGTAGTTGACAAAACTAGACAAAAAAAGACTAGGTTTTAAAAAATGTATCCACTATTACGGTGCTATTAACATATATAACCATTTCCGGCCTCTCACTCTCTGTAAAAATAATAGCTACGAAAACAGCTTTTTATGTGTATATTGCTAAGATTTACTAACATGATGTGATTCCTAATTCTCAAAAGCAATTTTTTAAACATATATATCTTGGGAAACATTGGACAGTGTGAAAAGATTGGCTATCGTGACCAAGGTGACGACGGTAGAAGCGGAACATTGTGTTGCATCACCTGGACGTTTCTCCCAGAAAGCAGGTTGCCGCTTTCGCCCCGCGGCGCAGACTTCCTGGCCTTTAACCGAGCCCGTTGCTGCCGTTTCATCAACTTCCAGTATTCCCTCTGCTTCAGAAGGCCGGTCAACCCACTTTGCTTGGTCCCCATGTGGGGCAATTTTGGTGCGGATGATGGTTTGATCTGGCACTGGTTTGCCTTCGGACTTTGATCTTCTTGGCATTGATGTCTGGAAAGACTATCAAAAGGGAGCGGGTGCGGATTTAGTGGCTCGGGGGAAGAGTGTATTTGACGGCTTGGATTTTTGTCCAAAATCCTCTGTTCTTTGTCCTCCGAAGACGGGCCGACGGAGGGCTCCGTGCTGTTTGCGACATCCATGGAGTTTTGGAACGGACCTTCGCAGAAGGGGTTCAGATCTGGCTCGTAGAAGGAGGGAAAAGGTGAAAGTGGCGCGCTGCTCTTGCACTCGCCCCTCAGTTGAGAATGGACAAAGGATTCGTTCTCCTCGAAGACCATGACAGAGAAATCTGGAAAAACCTCCGGTTCCAACCCTTCCGCTCCGAGTTCTGTTTTAATTTCGCTTTTCACAATTTCAGGTGGTTCCTCTTGGAAGGTTAGCTTGTCTGGATCTTCTGAATGTGAAGTTGAAAGTTGAATTGGTGAGGTTTCTTTTACGATTTGACAATATTGGCCAAGTGATCCACTTTGTTCCCTCTGTCTTCCGTTCGGAAGTTCCGACATGCTGTTGTCGGGAAAATTCTGGCTTTCGCACGGCTGGTTTACATTGAAAGATATTTGTTCGGGGCCGTTTTTCTTCTCAGAAACAGTCCTCGCCTGTAGAGAGCTACGCTTCACGCGAGCAGCACAAGCCGCCCGCTGTTCCCGTTTCTTGACCCGCCAATACTCTCTCTTTCTTGCGATCCTCTCCTTTTCCGTCAATTCAGCATCCACGGCGGGCGCCGATGGCGCGTTGTTTGAGACGGCCATTTTCAAGACGCAGCCACCGCGCTTCAGCCCTCCGTTTTGAGGAGTTAAAGGATTGATTATAAACGTCTCTACGGTTTGGGCGGACGAGTGCAAATGAGAGACTTCTGTCCTTTTGGGTCCGTTCGTTGCCCTGGCCGACGATCGGCATTGAGGCCTCTTGACGGCTTGAGGTGGACGAAACGGAGGCGGGGGGGGATTGGCGTTAATACTTCTCCAATTTACGTCAGACGGCTGAGGCGTTTTGTTGAAGCTAGCTTCAGACCAACCGCGATGCTCCTCTTTACCCGGACGCTCGTCAGAGACGCTAACGCTCACTGTCCCGTCCTCTTTGATAAATCCTCCGATGGTCTCAGGAACAGCAACGTGAGCATTTCCTAAAGCGGCTTTCTCTTCCTGGAGGTGTGGATGAAGTTTTAGCGCTCGTGAATAGTTCTCCTTCAACCGTAGTTTCCCCTTAAATGACAGTTTAGCCCTCTGTTCGCGCTTTTTAAGCCTCCAGTACTCCCGCTGTTTCGCTATTATTTGCTCGTAAGTACTCCCAAGCTCTGTTTTGGAGGCACTTCTTTGGAGTGCTGTTTTACGTCTTGTATTTCTCTGACTCAAAAGGTTTTTTTGAGCCTCGACGAACCTTTGCCAAGATGTTCTATAGGGTGCAACGCCCAACACAACCTTAGCAAGGTTGTCATAGGATGGAAGCTTTCTTTGGGACGCTCCTTTCTTTTTTTTAGACATGTCCGATGCGACTGGTGCCTGTGTTATACTTTCCCCTTTTGGCTTTTTATCCCTTATTTGCTGTGGTTGCGAGTAAACTGGTGCTAACCCTTCACCAGCGACTTGTAGTTTATCATCGGGACACTGCTTCAACCCTCCTGCTCTTAATGGCTTGGGTTTCAGAACCTTAGCGCCCATGCCATCATTGAGCCCCATTTGTTGTGTCGTTTGTCTCTGTAACGCGGTGCCCGCCGGCACCTCTCTCCATTTCAATCGAGCTGCCATTTTCGCTCTTTGCTCCCGCTTTTTGATCCGCCAGTGTTCTCTGCGCTTGGCCACTCTTTCCTCAGCTTCCAGCAAAGGTTGGGATGGATCGACGCCTTTAGCACCTTTGGCGATCAAAGCACTACAATTTGTTCCAATTTGGAATGTCGGGTTTATTCCTCGGTCCTCCGACTGGGCAAAAACAGAGGCGTCTGGTGAAATGTGTATCGTACCTACATTTTTGTTGGTAGCTAAGTGTTTGGGCTCTGTGCGGAATGAAATTGGTGCCACATACTGCGATTTGGGGACCGATGCTTCCTGCACCGTCCCGTGCGGCTGAGCTGCCGCTTGAGAATTAGGGACCGTAGCGCCTTGAGGATTAGGTTTCTTCCACTGAGTGCATTTAAGGCGCGCCCTCTGTTCTCGTTTCTTGGTTCTCCAGTAATGTCGTTTTTGGGCGAGGGTAGCATCCTCACTTATTCCTTCAAGCTGGTAATGTCGGGACATCAAAGTTCTTTCGCGTTTGGCAGTTGGCATACTATCGCCAGCTCGGACAGTCAGTCCTTTTTCATTTAACGGTCTTCACTTGTCCACTATTGTGCAGATCTCAGCTGAGGATCCTCGCCGTCGCAACTTCATAGAATGTCTTTTACAGGCATTCCTTTTCTTCTGAGCAGCTGCAGTCTCTCACACATCACTTTAATGTTCCTGAAACGCAAAGAGGAAAGTTTAGTTGCAACTTTATACGCATTATAATGCAACCTGCTTACAATTTTAGTGGAAAGGATTTGCTCAAATGTGGGGGTTTTTTTGGTCATGCCAAATGTAATAAAATGTATTGATTTTCAATAAATTAGCAGAAAAAAATGATCACAAATGGTTGCCATTTAGCCACATTTAAACAAGTGGCTAAATTAGAGGAAATGTCTTTTAATATTTTTAGTACCACTCTTTTTCTGACTATTTAGATTTCCATGAGTATAATATATTATTTTAACTTTGGCATCACTTAATTTTGTAAAACACAACACCGTTGACAACACCTCTGTTGATAAACACAGGAAAATGTGAGAGCCACAGGAAGCTAAGAAAGCTAAAGGGACTCTTTAAATCATTCTCTCTCTTTTTTTTTTAATTATACTGTAGAGTGCAAATAGTTCCCATATACTCCCTATCCCCATTTTATTATAACTCAACTCCAAGTAACATGGCATTAATAAAGTCGAGGCCATTAACTGAGCCTTAATCGCTGTCTGTCTCCCTCCAGTACAATGGACACATCTTCCTGCTCCATGTCTGTGCGCGCCTGTCTGAAATCGAGCGCCTGACTAAAAAGCACGCCAGATTTTTAACCCGCCACGTTTCTGTCCAAAAGCGGCACCTTTTAGAAAACTATGCTGGACGTACCTGATATTTCTGGTGACAATGCGGAACCATTTCTGCGAGCTATATTTTTTCCAGGACGGGATATATTTTTGCCAAGACGCCGCAGTTTTCCGATCTGGAAGCCGAAGTACCAGGATGTGGGACCTCGCTATACTCTCTCTCTCTCTCTCTCTCCCCCCCCTCTCTCTCTCGCCCCCTCTCTCTCTCTCTCTCTCTCTCTCTCTCTCTCTCTCCCTCTCCTCTCTCTCTCGTGCGCTCTCTGCCACTCACCCTCTCTCTCTCTCGTAAAAGCAAGTTCAATATTTTTGTTTTGAATAATATATTCCCAACGTTTTTGATTTCCACGTCTATCTATCTAGCGTTAATCTATCTCACGTCTATCTATCTATCTATCTATCTATCTATCTATCTATCTATCTATCTATCTATCTATCTATCTATCTATCTATCCATTTTTTAATGCGCAGTTGAAGGCTTTGTGTGCCAATTTTAACTATTAATTGATGGCTCACAGAGAGATACGAGACAGGCACACTGACTCCGCTTTTAGCCCCCCAAGGTTGTCGTACATTTTGCTACTGTCTCTTTAAATTTACCCAGGAGCCCCCTAAGGTGCCCCAGGGGCCCCAGTGGTTCGGCTCCCCACCCTGAAGACAAGATTTATTAAAAACAATATAATAGACTTGTCCCGGGGCCCTTCTTTGTTAAACATTGCGTAGATATGGACTGGCCTCGATAGGAAAAAAAAAAAAAAATACAATAGCGGCTGTATTTATAAAGTTGACTTAGGCTTATCCCGCACGGTGTGTGCGTGCGTGTGTACGTGGATGTGTATGTGAATGTGTGTGCGTGGAGTGGGGTTCTGCGTTGTGCCAGTTGCGTGTCTAACGGCACCGAGCAGCGTGGAAGTCCAATTGTGGTAGCATGTTGTCATAGTGACATGTCCCGCCATACAGCTGCGGTACGGTGACAAGGGAAGAGACATTGAACGCACCATATAGCACCGGGTCAGTAATGGAAGAGAGGGAAAAGGAGGAAAGCGAACCGTTGGATCTCCGGAGCGGCGACCAGGCTGAGCTGATCTTATTAGTAATAAGCGGCGAAGAGGACGCGACGCAAGATGAAAGTGCCCTGCGAGGTAAAATAAAAATCAAGGGGGGGACGTTTTATTCTTCTTCTTATTATTATTATTATTATTTGGGATTTGTGAGGCGCTTGTACTGTCGGGGCCACGGCTATTACAAAACAGTCAGCTAATCCGTGTCAGGGACAATACCATGGAGCAGCATGGCCCCTCTTTCAGTGGCTCCTATAAACAAAGGCTCAACAGCACCCAGGCTGGCGGACAGCGGCACAATGCTGCCACCTAGTGGACAGCCATCATATCTATCTATCCATCTGTCTATCTATCTATCCATCATATCTATATATCTATCTGTCTATCCATATGTCTATCTATCTATCTATCTATCTATCTATCTATCTATCTATCTATCTATCTATCTATCTATCTATCTATCTATCTATCTATCTATCTGTCTATCCATCTGTCTATCTATCTATCTGTCTATCTGTCTATCTACCTTCTCAATGACGCAATATTTTGAAAGCCAAAAATTTAAATAGGCTTTTACCATTTATTTATGTTGTTTTGACATGTTAAACAGCTGGTTTTTAACATCTACTTCAATGGAATTGGTATTTTTATTGAAATTTAGGTAGAAAATAAAGCTTGAATCGAAGTTTATTCGTTCTGAAAAGGATTTTCACCTAAATGACGGTCGGCCGTCAACAGCTTTCAGGAGCTTTTACATATTTGAGTGGCTGGCGGCATTCAATTTGTATTTATTTTCTTTTTTTTTTTGTCATTTTGTACCGTTCGTTTTAGTGCATTACTGATCGGACGGGGCAGATTGGCATGAACCTTATCTCCTGCACTTTATAAGTGACGACCTGCATGGAGATACAACAAGACAAGGCTAATAATTAGCATGTTAAAAGATGGTTACTAGATTTTTCACGACAATGACGATGCCCTGGCTTTATAAAGAAGAACAGCTGCACAAACGTTGCTTTTTTTTGGTCTGGTGTAGCAATCTTGCAACCACAACGACACATCTGTGTACAGCAGAGGTGGGCAGTTATTTTGCCTGAAGGGCCACATTGGGTTTTAGATCTTGATGAAGGGGTCGGCCCCCAGATGAGGGTCGGAGGTTAACTTAAAATCATGCTTGATGGACTATTAACAGAAAATAGTTTGAAGAGCCTGTAAATTGGTAAAAACTAGAGATGGATGATGAAGCTCCAGATGATGTTTGGCCCCACATTCTTAAGAGAAAATGTTAGCATGCTAGGTGAAGAGGGAGTTGAACTTCTTTCTAACCAATCAAGCTGGCAACCTTCTTGATTTGACTTTTGGAAAAAGTGTTGTAAAGGATCTGCTGGCCGGATTAAACAGCTCACCGGGCCACATGTGGCCCCCGGGCCTTAGTTTGCCCACCTCTGATGTACAGGCAAGAGGTCAGACTGTAGCTTTACAGCCACCAGATCTATTTTTACAAAACTGTAGCTCTCGTCGGTTTATTCTCTCTCATCGTGGCCTCTATTTTTAGATTTAGGCCAGAAAACGACGTTTGCATGTAGAGATGGTACTGGACATGTGATGGCTCCATCCTGGTTTCATCACACCAGAGAATTTTGGGGGGTTTTTTTTGTTTTGTTTTGTTTTTTGGAGGGTGAGGAGGTTTTTTTAGGGCAATTTTCTTGTCCTTTCTGACCCTTTTCTACCGCTCAGAATGTTTTAGTGTCGTCACAAAAGAATCTGGGTGCATATTTGGGATTTTCCTTTGCTCTAAGCAATTTGCCAAAGAAAAATAACTGGCGGAAACATGGGAAAAAGTCAGGAAACCGGACTGGATTATTGTAGAACGCTAAAAAAAGGGAACCTCGGTCATCTTTCATCTCCGATCTTTCAAATCTAAATCCACTCTTGTGTAAGAAAGTATTATTTTTCATTATTCCTCACCAGAACTGATGTTTTTTGGGGGGTTTTTGTTCTATTTTCTTCCCGTCAGATGGAGGCAATGTGAGCAAGGGCCACAATCTTGGGGAAACAAGGGCCGACTTGCTCGCGGGTGTCAAGTCTCCGTGCACCAGCTATTGGAACATCACCGAGGGTCCGGAGCACCCTCTTCTTTCGCCGGTGACCAGGCCGTCTGAGTACAAACCCAAGGTCCACAGGGCCTCGCGGCCCGGCCTGAGTCGGATCCCGGGCCGCGACCACCGCCGCTACTACCACGAGTACTGGCGCAGCGAGTACCTGATGGACTTCGACCCGCAGCGGCACGGGATGATCTGCATGGTGTGCGGCAGCTCGCTGGCCACCCTCAAACTGAGCACCATCAAGAGGCACATCCGTCAGAAGCACCCGGACTCTCTGTTGTGGAGCACGGCCGACAAAGAGGTCATCCGCTCGGTGTGGGAGAGTCACCTGAGCATGGAGGGCGCCAACAAGCCGTACAGCCCGGAGACGTCGTCAACTCAGGAAGAAAAGGAGCAAATGGAGCTGGAGCATCACACAGCCGGTACGTTTACAGGAGGTTTACCTTTAAAAAAAAATACATAAGGGAACAATGGTGACGCGTGCTAAATACTTGAAGCAGAGGAAGGTGGAATCATTTAATGATGTGTTGCCTGTTGAAAGGGGAAAGGAGTTTTTTGAAGTACCACCTGTCTTTTTCCTCCTCCGGTTGTCATGGAAACATGAAGCTCCGCCGGTGGGCCTAAAACGAACGCGTGAACACGAACAAAACTAGCTAGAATTTGATACCACCGTTTATATTTTTTCCATAAATGGATTCAAAAGCTGTTTTTTGAGGACGTTGTGTAAAAGTGTGCGGTTGAAATGACTGTTCAAATACACATTGGCTTCTTTGCGTGTTAAAAAAGAGAACGTGTTGTGTCATTGCTGCTCTCTGTCTCCACCTAGTGTTGACTTTTTGTGTTGCGTTTGTAAAGCTGTACCTTTTAAAGACCTAATTTAGGCTTCCAAGCATCTACAAAGAGTGTTATTTTAATGAAAATGGATCATTTGGACTCCATAACGTCAACAAGTCATCTTAATTCTCATTTGCTTGCTATTTTCTAAACACAAACAGAATCACCGGAGGCCGCGTCCCTGCAGGAAGAGCAGCTCCAGTCCTCCGGCATGTCGGCCTGCTCCGAGGGTCAGGAAGTGGTCAAGTCTGAGGACAAGGAACAGGACGTCTTTGGACCATCAGCCCAAACTCTGGAGCGCTATCTAAACGACTCGCTGCATGCGTGGTTCCGCCAGGAGTTCCTCATGGAGTATGAAGCAGAGGCAGGCCGGCTGCTCTGCATGGTGTGTGGAGGAGAACTGCCGTCGCTTCACCTCGACCACATCAAGAGCCATGTTTTGGACACCCACCCCAACTCCTTGATGTACAGTTCAGAGGAGAAACACTGTATCCTTCAATCTTGGACTCAGACTCACGGTGAGAGACGATAATGGTTTTTCCAAGAAATGTCTTTTCTGTTGAAATGTCATTTTATCCAAACCCCACAAACAGTGCAGTCTAATCCCAGGTGGGCCAGTCTACTAAAATAGTACCATGATCGTCCGTTAATAATCAGAACTCCAATTTTATGTCTTATACTATCAAGGCGTTCTTTGAATGCAGAGCACTTTGCTGGAATGAAAAATAAAATATTCCCTATTATCATCACTTTGACATTATGAACAACTCAAAATCTAGAAAATACTTTTGATTTTCAAACATTTCCACGTTTTTGGAGTGTTTTTTTAGAGGAGTTCCATCATTTTTATGGCAAATGAATGTTGTGTCCACTGATTTAATGCGACACTGCGACCTCTAGCGGACAGGTTAGACGTTGCAGCCAACCTCTTTTTGTTGGGTTGTTCCTGTGGGCCCCAGACTGGACCCCCAGGTCTTTAATTGGCCACATAACTTTAGTTTTCTTTCCCCCTCATATGTTTTATAACGTGTTATTCTCTGTCTCATTACAGAAGAGTTCGAAAACACAATTAAATCAGAGCCCAACACCAAAGACTGTCAGGTAGACCTCTTCGCTCAAGAGCTCGAAACCATCCAAATGAACACAGAGTTCTACCCAGAAGGCAACGGCACTTTTATTCAGGACACTCTCATCGGCGAAGACGGCGGCATCAGCGCA
>CAAE01010106.1:0-16390 GCA_000180735.1 Tetraodon nigroviridis | reverse complement strand
GCATCACAGACAGATGACAACCATCATTCTTCTTCACCTTTATCTGGCGACACCACCTGCTCCACTGCTGCACTTAACAACTTAATGAAGTATCTCTGTATCTATCCATGAAAACATGCAGCCACATAGCTCTGAGTGGAGTGGTTATGTTGAGGGTCTGTGGACATCTAGAGGGAGAGCTGTTCCCCACAGTGTCACATGTTACAAACAGTTCTGTTGAATCTTTTAGGCTGTTGTCCAAAATAAGCAGGCTGGAAACTGTGAAAAGCTGGTTAAACGCTAAAAATCACCTGAACAGGGACTTGAACCCTGAACCCTCAGATTAAAGTCAGATGCTCCACCATCATCTACACAGACTGAAAAGATGAACTGAGAAAGCAGGTCTTTCATTCACCGACACCAGAATAAGGTCACAGTCATGTTCTTCAAGCAGTGAGAGAGTTTGTCCAAAACCAGGAGCTGCAACACTGTCTTTTCCAAAGGCACTGCTGGGATTTGAACCCAGGACCTCCTGTTTACTAGACAGGCACTTTGACCAACTAAGCCACAGTGCCTTGTTTGGGGAACTACAGTTCCCCTCATTTCCCTCCACCAGCTCTCTCATGCTGTCCACTTTTACCCTCTCAACACACTCTAAAATCCAAGTCATCACTTCAGCGTCAACACAGTTTTCTTTCCCTGTTGTGTCTGGTTTACACAACAGGAGGTGATGCAGAAGCCACAGTCAGTTAGTTCCTCAGAAAGCACAAGTGGTTCCTCTGGTACTTTCCCAAAAACATAAAGAGGCCCGTCTCAGATGGACTTTCTTCATGTTCTGTCGGTTCTCCTCAGCTGCGCACTGTTGTTGATTCACCACTAACCGGTGCCAAAGAGCCACAGGTGGAACCAGTAAAGTTGTAGTTCTCCAGCAGAACCGCTGGAGGAAGCTGATCCACCACTGACATTATTTTTATTGGTTTTTAAATTATTTTTGTTTATTTTGGGGGAAAACTGAAAAGGAAATTGAAACTATTCACTCCAATAACATTGGCAAATTCTGGTCCAGGATTAGGGCCACCCATGAGAAGTCTGCGACGGGACTGATCCCTGGGGTGATTCTCTCCGTCAGGAGGCGTCTCCGTCATCCGTCCCTGCTTCAGGGAGGCTACCAGCTGGTCCTCGGCTGCTGGTTGGTTGACTGAGCTGCAGGGTGGGACTGTGGAGTCAACTTGACTGTTTCCTGTGTTCCTGTGGACTGAATCTCAGTCGTGCCCTTTTTCCTGTCTCAGAAGCCGCTACGCTCTGTCAATGGCTAACTTCCACCGTTAGCAAACAGCGTGGAATTGGAATGGATGGTGTAGAAGAGAGAAACAACGGGATGCTTGTTAACATCATCTCAGGTTTATCTAAAAAAAACACTCAGTACAACACACCCAAAGAGGCGAGACTTTGCAACAAAACACATTTCAAAGGGTTTTAAATGGTTCTGGTGTGTCAGGTGATGAATCAACAGCCAATGAGGTGAAGAGAAATTATTATTTCAAATAGAAAGTAAATTTGAGTTGGATATATTTTGCAAACAACAGGCATTTTTATTTTGTGTAATGGCAGTTTTTATGAATTATTCTATTTTATTAAAGAAAGAACAACATCACTGTGTCATCACTTGCTAAAACTGTGGTGGTTCCGTAACGTTTTCACCTCCACAAATGTGCCATGAAGGAGACCTGGAATGATCCTCAGGTGGAAGTAGCCTCTCTGGATCCAAACAACCAAACCCAAACAGGTCCTGAAGCTGAGAAGCCGTCACATCCCCTCCTGAAACTGGAGGTTCCACTATGGACCTGGAAAAAAAGACAGAGGAAACATGAGAACATCCAAAGAACCAGTGAGTCCAGGTTCCAGGTGAACATCTGATCCAGTGGACAAACTCCCATCTGGTCCAGCAACCCTGGATCCTGAGGAAGCAGATGGAGGAGCACCTTCAAACTGGGATGGCAGAAGACAAGTGGGACACGTCTTCATGGACCTGGAAACATCAGCTTCTAAATGTGGCCTGCAGAACCACTGACCCCCACGGTGACGGGTTTTCTTTCCACCCACATGTCCTGCAGCATGACCAGGAGCGGTCTGGAGGACGGATGTCCTCAGATAGGCGTGTGTGTGAACCACAACTCATCAGGTAATGCTGGGATCTTTACTAGATGCTGCACTGTCGTCTGGAACAATGGTCTCAACTGTTCTCCAACCACCAGATCACATGACTCCTCAAATGTCTCCACACCAGGTGAAGAGCACCAGCGGCTGGAGGTGTCAACTCCAGGTGTGTCTCTGCACCACCAACATTCTTCTGGACCAAAGAGGGTCAGAACCAGGAGAGCCTGGATCTCTGGTCCAATCCTGGTCCAGCTGAACACGACAGAAACAGTTTGGACCGACTCTGATACCTGATCTCAGAGTCTCCAGTTGGTAGTTTGGACTGGTCACAAGAGCAGACAGAAGCTTCACTCCTGGATCCTCCAGGTGGTTCCTACTCAGGTCCAGTTGTCTCAGATGGGAGGGGTTGGACTTCAGGGCTGAGACCAGATGAGAACAGCTGATCTCTGATAAACTGCAGTTTGTTAATCTAAAGAAAGAAAGAAAACTAGAATAAATGACCATCCTACCAAAGGAGTTTGGATCTTTGATGTTTTTCTCACAGAACTGAGCAGAAATTAGAATCAGTGATGACACATAAAGTGATGAGAAGATCAACATGAATTCAGGATGTTGGAGGATTTTAAAACGATGAAACAGAAATAAAGATGGAGGTAACAGAGTGATGAAAGGGCAGGTTGAGGGAGACGGCTCAGTTTCTAGCCCAGAAAAGATGGAATCTGGAGCTGGTTCAGAGCCAGAGGAGACCTGAAAGGTTCCAGTTCCAGCTGTGACGGACGGCTGACGCTGCGCTCCACAGTCACGTCCTGAGAGGCGGAGTTTGTTCAACCACCACAAACACAATCATTGAGCCAGTGAACGATCACTGACCACAATGTTTCTCAGCTCAGAGTTCTCTCTGACCTGGACCACTGAGAACATTCATCAACATTTCTGATAGAACCTTCATGAACAATGTTGGAACAGTCACATCCATGAACTGACCTGAGAGTCTCCAGGTGACAGTTTGGACTCTCCAGTCCAGAACAGAGCAGCTCCACTCCTGGATCTTCAGGGTGGTTGTTAGTCAGGTCCAGTTCTCTCAGATGGGAGGGGCTGGACTTCAAAGCTGAGCCCAGATGAGAGCAGCTGATCTCTGATAACCAGCAGCTTCTTAATCTAAATAAAGGAGAGACCAGATTTAGTTCATTTAGAACCAAACATGTCAAATGTTTCTTTCTGCCAACTGAGCAGAAATCAGAACCACTGACTCCAAATAAAGTGATGAGAGGAACCATCAGCCAGAAATCCCACTTTTCCTCCTTCAAACGTGTGTTTTGGTGTTGGACCTCAGTTCAAACTTGTCTGAAATCTGGACTTTAAAAGTGTCTCCGTTTTCTCCTTTGATCTCTTTGTTGTAACCAGAGAGCCAGAGTGGCCCCAGACACCAGGGGCCCGCTTCAGAAAGCAGGTTTACCAAAGTCAGAGTTTGAAGCTAAACTCATCGTTAGCAAACTCTGACATGTCAGCCAGAAAGAGGCAGCAGGAAAACCAGCCAGAACCAGATCTGGGCTGGTTGATGATTTGAACCAAATCTGAAGATTTGATCTCAGAGGAGTTCAGCTGAGACTGGATCCATGAGAAGATCAGCTGACCACTCCTGGAATCCAATTCATGATCTCAGAGTCTTTGAAACCACTAAGATGAAACTAAAGAATGAAAGTCAACAGATGGATGGACAGCAGTCTCTCAGTCTGTTCATGCTAATGATGGACGTTGTCTTTGACACGTCTCATGTCCATGTCTGATGATGTCTCACACATGGTAATCCACCTCTCTGATTCTCCTTTGTTCTCTTCTCAAAGGTAAAGGTGGAGTTAGCAGTGTTACAACTGCTAGCCAGAGTTAAATGTAGCCTCACTTCGCTAACCTCCCAGTCTGACCAAAGCCACACCCCTAAGCTACGTGCACGACAGCGATTCTCAGTCATAGACACCTGGTGTCCGGATGTCCCGTGTCTTCATTTGTCCACCGTCAAAAAAGTAGCAGCACTAGCAATGCTAAGCTAGCATGACCCCTGCAAACCAACCTCAACACCATCAAGAACGCTAAACTGAGCTAAGTGCTGCTGTGTCTATTTCAGTTGTAATTACTAAGGTAATAACTAGCCAGCATGCTAAATGAACCCGCTAGTTTCCTGTTTCAGACTGATTTGATGAACTATCCATCTTGTTCCGCTCTCAGAAGGGCGGCGCCCCGAGCTGATCGAGCTCCCTCACGTTCAGGTGTTTAATGGTCAATAATAGTTTGTTGATAATTATTCATCACTCATGAGAGTTAAAGCCAACATGTGACACATTCAGCAATGAGGCACCAAGTCTGGTTCCTGCTCTGATACTGGAGCTGTTGCTAATCTGGATTAGCGTCTCCACCTTGTTCTTCTAGTGTGTCTGATCTTCTGCACCAGGTTGGTCCATCAGTGGGAGCTGAGGAACATGTGTTGAGGAGCTGCAGCATCAGACCCTCAGCATCTGTGCTCATGTGTTCTCATGAGGTTCTCATCAGTAGAGCTCTCTGCTGAAGGTGGACCTCTGAGGAAAGAACATTTCTAACATTTAGATTAACCCTTTGATGTCAGAGGTTAAAAAAACACCCTGAGAGAAGATCAAAGAGAAGTTCATCGAAGGTGAAAAGGTCAAAGTCCTGAACTCCAGAGAGAATGTACCCAGACAGAACTCTGTTCCACTCTGACAACACCAACACAAAGCTGGAGCAACAACAACCGTGGGGAAACACTGGTGCAGCATGGTCTGTCGTCTGTCTACCAGAGTTGTTCCTGGGTTGGGAACGTGTTCTCTCTCCTCTTCTCTGGTTCCATCTCAGTGCAGCAGCTGTGGAAGCAGCAACTGGGACTGTGCTGACAGTGGCCGTTCTTCCAGTCTCTAGATCGGTGGAAACCAGATCAGATCCATCAGCTGCTTCTGCTCAACTGGCCTGTGTGGATCTTCTTCAAGCCTTCACAGGTGGACAGTTCTCCCAGGTTCTGAAGGAACGCTAAGATCTTGTCTTTTTCACAGGTCCCTCATCTTCCCATTTCTGTCTCATTGGTTCTAGACTCTCCAGTCTGATTGATCTCCACCAGTCAGGTGACTGATGATGTCATGTCCTCCTGTTTAGCTCTGCTGCCCCTCCCTCACCCGTCTCCTCACCCTGATGTTCCTCCTCCAGGTCTCATCATCTCCTCCCCTTCCAGTGTGTAAACAGCTGAGCTCTGGACCAGATCTCCCTGTCTCATCCCCTCATCCCTCCATTCTTTCCTCATGTCTGTCTTCTCACTCAGCTCATTTTGTCTTCAGAGCTGATTTTAAAACCTCTGGCTGACTGTTGATTTCCTCTCTTCTGACCTGAGACCCAAAGTTCAAACCAGGAACTTTGATGTTTTCTCTCCACAGTCCATCTGACTCTGGGATTCCAGCAGTTAGTTCAGACCTGAAGAAGCTTCCTGGATGAGATGCTGAGCACGCCTCCAACAACTCCAGAAAACCAGCTGAATGTTTCTCAGCTCAGAGTTCTCTCTGACCTGGACCACTGAGAACATTCATCAACATTTCTAATAGAACCTTCATGAACAATGGTGGAACAGTCACATCCATGAACTGACCTGAGAGTCTCCAGGTGACAGTTTGGACTCTCCAGTCCAGAACAGAGCAGCTCCACTCCTGGATCCTTCAGGTGGTTCTTACTCAGGTCCAGTTCTCTCAGATGGGAGGGGCTGGACTTCAGAGCTGAGCCCAGATGAGAACAGCTGATCTCTGATAACCAGCAGCTTCTTAATCTAAATAAAGGAGAAACCAGATTTAGTTCATTTAGAACCAAACATGTCAAATGTTTCTTTCTGCCAACTGAGCAGAAATCAGAACCACTGACTCCAAATAAAGTGATGAGAGGAACCATCAGCCAGAAATCCCACTTTTCCTCCTTCAAACGTGTGTTTTGGTGTTGGACCTCAGTTCAAACTTGTCTGAAATCTGGACTTTAAAAGTGTCTCCGTTTTCTCCTTTGATCTCTTTGTTCTAACCAGAGAGCCAGAGTGGCCCCAGACACCAGGGGCCCGCTTCAGAAAGCAGGTTTACCAGAGTAAGAGTTAGAAGCTAAACTCATCGTTAGCAAACTCTGACATGTCAGCCAGAAAGAGGCAGCAGGAAAACCAGCCAGAACCAGATCTGGGCTGGTTGATGATTTGAACCAAATCTGAAGATTTGATCTCAGAGGAGTTCAGCTGAGACTGGATCCATGAGAAGATCAGATGACCACTCCTAGAATCCAATTCATGATCTCAGAGTCTTTGAAACCAGTAAGATGAAACTAAAGAATGAAAGTCAAGAGATGGATGGACAGCAGTCTCTCAGTCTGTTCATGCTAATGATGGACGTTGTCTTTGACACGTCTCATGTCCACGACTGATGATGTCTCACACATGGAATTCACCTCTCTTATTCTCCTTTGTTCTCTTCTCAAAGGTAAAGGTGGAGTTAGCAGTGTTACAACTGCTAGCCAGAGTTAAATGTAGCCTCACTTCGCTAACCTCCCAGTCTCTGACCAAAGCCACGCCCCTAAGCTACATGCACAACAGCCATTCTCAGTCATAGACACCTGGTGTCCGGATGTCCCGCATCTTCATTTGTCCACCGTCAATAAAGTAGCAGCACTAGCAATGCTAAGCTAGCATGACCACTGCAAACAAACCTCAACACCATCAAGAACTCTAAACTGAGCTAAGTGCTGCTGTGTCTATTTTAGTTGTAATTACTAAGGTAATAACTAGCCAGCATGCTAAATGAACCCGCTAGTTTCCTGTTTCAGACTGATTTGATGAACTATCCATCTCGTTCCGCTCTCAGAAGGGCGGCGCCCCGAGCTGATCAAGCTCCCTCAGGTCCAGGTGTTTAATGGTCAATAATAGTTTGTAGATAATTATTCATCACTCATGAGAGTTAAAGCCAACATGTGATACATTCAGCAATGAGGCACCAAGTCTGGTTCCTGCTCTGATACTGGAGCTGTTGCTAATCTGGATTAGCGTCTCCACCTTGTTCTTCTAGTGTGTCTGATCTTCTGCACCAGGTTGGTCCATCAGTGGGAGCTGAGGAACATGTTTGAGGAGCTGCAGCATCAGACACTCAGCATCTGTGCTAATGTGTTCTCATGAGGTTCTCATCAGTAGAGCTCTCTGCTGAAGGTGGACCTCTGAGGAAAGAACATTTCTAACATTTAGATTCAACCTTTGATGTTAGAGGTTGAAAAAACACCCTGAGAGAAAATCAAAGAGACGTTAATCGAAGGTGAAAAGGTCAAAGACCTGAACTCCAGAGAGAATGTACCCAGACAGAACTCTGTTCCACTCTGACAACACCAACACAAAGCTGGAGCAACAACAACCGTGTGGAAACACTGGTGCAGCATGGTCTGTCGTCTGTCTACCAGAGTTCTTCCTGGGTTGGGAACGTGTTCTCTCTCCTCTTCTCTGGTTCCATCTCAGTCCAGCAGCTGTGGAAGCAGCAACTGGGACTGTGCTGACAGTGGCCGTTGTTCCAGTCTCTAGATCGGTGGAAACCAGATCAGATGCATCAGCTGCTTCTGCTCAACTGGCCTGTGTGGATCTTCTTCAAGCCTTCAAAGGTGGACAGTTCTCCCAGGTTCTGAGGGAATGCTAAGATCTTGTCTTTCTCACAGGTCCCTCATCCTCCCGTTTCTGTCTTATGGGTTCTAGACTCTCCAGTCTGATTGATCTCCACCAGTCAGGTGACTGATGATGTCATGTCCTCCTGTTTGGCTCTGCTGCCCCTCCCTCACCCGTCTCCTCACCCTAATGTTCCTCCTCCAGGTCTCATCATCTCCTCCCCTTCATGTGTGTAAACAGCTGAGCTCTGGACCAGATCTCCCTGTCTCATACCCTCATCCCTCCACTCTTTCCTCATGTCTGTCTTCTCACTCAGCTCATTTTGTCTTCAGAGCTGATTTTAAAACCTCTGGCTGACTGTTGATTTCCTGTCTTCTGACCTGAGAACAGAAGTTCAACCCAGGAACTTTTGATGTTTTCTCTCCACAGTCCATCTGACTCTGGGATTCCAGCAGTTAGTTCAGACCTGAAGAAGCTTCCTGGATGAGAGCTGATACGTCTCCAACAGCTCCAGAAAACCAGCTGAATGTTTCTCAGCTCAGAGTTCTCTCTGACCTGGACAACTGAGAACATTCATCAACATTTCTGATAGACCCTTCATGAACAATGGTGGAGCAGTCACATCCATGAACTGACCTGAGAGTCTCCAGGTGACAGTTTGGACTCTCCAGTCCAGAACAGAGCAGCTCCACTCCTGGATCCCTCAGGTGGTTCCCACTCAGGTCCAGTTCTCTCAGATGGGAGGGGCTGGACTTCAGAGCTGAGCCCAGATGAGAACAGCTGATCTCTGATAACCTGCAGCTTCTTAATCTAAATAAAGGAGAAACCAGATTTAGTTCATTTAGAACCAAACATGTCAAATGTTTCTTTCTGCCAACTGAGCAGAAATCAGAACCACTGACTCCAAATAAAGTGATGAGAGGAACCATCAGCCAGAAATCCCACTTTTCCTCCTTCAAACGTGTGTTTTGGTGTTGGACCTCAGTTCAAACTTGTCTGAAATCTGGACTTTGAAAGTGTCTCAGTTTTCTCCTTTGCTAGCTTCTAAAGCTTTCAGTGGCAAGAGGCTCTGCTAAACCCACACAGATACAGGAAAAACACCATTTGAATAAAAGTTACTAAAAGCATCGTTCTCTTCTTTCTGAGGCCTCCTCCTGTTGTCCACTCTGGTTCTTTGGTCGCCCACAGGCAAACACACAGGAGGAGAGGCTGAGGGCTCCTTTAGCCTGAGAGGCAGAACTTTAGTTCTCTCCAAGCTCTCCACAACTGTCCAGGCAATAACAAGGAGCCTCTTCTGGAAGAACGTGGAGCTTGGACGCTGAGGCTGCTGCAGGGCTGCACTTGTCAGCTGGAGGCTCACACACACCTCCTACTGTCACCGGGGCAACCACAACCACAACAACAACAACAGGCTACGTCACATCTGCTCCCTTCAGAAAGGGGCTGAACCAGCCGCTAACACATCAGATTTTACCGCTAAATGAAACCCCCAAAGTAGCAAACTGAAGAAGGGATGAGAGCTGAGACGTCTTTAGAAACCAGAGAAAACCAGCTGAATGTTCCTCAGCTCAGAGTTCTCTCTGACCTGGACCACTTAGAACATTCATCAACATTTCTGATAGAACCTTCATGAACAATGGTGGAACAGTCACATCCATGAACTGACCTGAGAGTCTCCAGGTGACAGTTTGGACTCTCCAGTCCAGAACAGAGCAGCTCCACTCCTGGATCCTCCAGGTGGTTCCAACTCAGGTCCAGTTCTCTCAGATGGGAGGGGCTGGACTTCAGAACTGAGCCCAGATGAGAACAGCTGATCTCTGATAACCTGCAGAGTCTTAATCTAAATAAAGAAGAAACCAGATTTAGTTCATTTAGAACCAAACATGTCAAATGTTTCTGTAACCCAGGGTTACTTTGTAGCAAATGCATATTTTGGTTTTGTTTTTTCAGACGATGTCGTTCTTTCTTTAAGTACTGTTTTTTCCTAGTGACGGTGATCACACCGCAGGTTTTTGCACGGCAGCTCCGGTTGCAAGACAGAGGGAAATCTTATTTTCATTTCATTTTGGAGAAAAGTTAGATATAAATTTAAAGGAAGGAATACTCTCAATGACTTGGTCAGATTCTGGGTCCTGATGAGAATATCCTGGTGATTGCTACACACTTGCAGTTAGCAGAAGGTGGTTTCTAAGTATGAACCGTGTGAATCAACGTGCACTTTAAAATAAAGAAAACAGAAACCAGTCAGGGTATAATAGGGTATAATAGGATATTATGTGATATGCTGTGATATATATGTATATACGTATATATTTTTTGTATAATAAAGTCGTTATTAGCCAATCGGGTTTAAGCTAAGCTAACGCAACTACACATGTCTTTTGTAGTGGTACACTGTGTGTAGGATAAATGTATATAACGAGTTGAATAATGGCTCTGCATGATTCGTGCAGGCTGTTTTTTTTTTTTGACAGGAAAAAGTTTGGAAAGAGGAACAGCACCGTCCTTTTACTGGATCCACTGAGGAATTCCCAGGAGATTTCTGGATTGGATGGTTCCCTGCTGCCGAGGAGGGTGGTAGGAACCATAGGATTCCCTATTTTTTCTTTGCAGGATTTTCCTTTTTTCTTATTTGAGATCTCAGACCTTTTTTTTTTTTAATAATTTTTTCTGTCGGCCGACACGTTTTAAAAACTTGATGAACAATACTTGAATGGACAGTTAAAATAACTGCACATCCCCCCCACAAAGAGAGATTCCTAAATAAATATTGTAAATATATTACAGAGATTTGATAGATATTTCTTTCATGTTCTTGTTTGCTTTGTTCTTGTTACATTCATGTTGTAAAAAATAATTTCTTTGTTTAAATCAAGTGTGAAGTGATTGTGGTCAATACACCAGTTTTTCTGGAATTTGTGCAGTGTGTTATTGGGGTTGGAGTCTTTTTGCCTTAACGCGATTATCATTGCCAATCTCCCTGACCGATCCTGGAAATTTGAATCCCCTTTTTTTGTGTAGGTACAGATAGAATTTGTAGATCCCCTTGATTAATATTTAGATCCCCGACCCACCTCTTTGACTACACAGAAGAAGGGTAACATTTCTTTCTGCCAACTGAGCAGAAATCAGAACCACTGACTCCAAATAAAGTGATGAGAGGAACCATCAGCCAGAAATCCCACTTTTCCTCCTTCAAACGTGTGTTTTGGTGTTGGACCTCAGTCCAAACTTCTGAAATCTGGACTTTAAAAGTGTCTCCGTTTTCTCCTTTGCTAGCTTCTAAAGCTTCCAGTGACAAGAGGCTCTGCTAAACCCTCACAGATACAGGAAAAACACCATTTGAATAAAAGTTACTAAAAGGATCTTTCTCTTCTTTCTGAGGCCTCCTCCTGTTGTCCACTCTGGTTCTTTGGCCGCCCACAGGCAAACACGCAGGAGGAGAGGCTGAGGGCTCCTTTAGCCTGAGAGGCAGAACTTTAGTTCTCTCCAAGCTCTCCACAACTGTCCAGGCAATAACAAGGAGCCTCTTCTGGAAGAACGTGGATCCTGGACGCTGAGGCTGCTGCAGGGCTGCACTTGTCAGCTGGAGGCTCACACACACCTCCTACCGTCACCGGGGCAACCACAACCACAACAACTGGCTACATCACATCTGCTCCCTTCAGAAAGGGGCTGAACCAGCCGCTAACACATCATATTTAACCGCTAAATAAAACCCCCAAAGTAGCAAACTGAAGAAGGGATGAGAGCTGAGACGTCTTTAGAAACCAGAGAAAACCAGCTGAATGTTTCTCAGCTCAGAGTTCTCTCTGACCTGGACCACTGAGAACATTCATCAACATTTCTGATAGAACCTTGTGAGATGTATTTTGTTACTTATGTTGCAGTTATTGAGTTATCACAAAACAATGTGCTAACTGTGGGTCATGGGACAGGATGGGCTAACTGCTAGATAAAGATAAGGAACGGACAAGTCATTGTTAGGGGTTGTTTTTCTGTTAATGTGTGACCACCAAAAGCGGTAATCTAAGATCAAATGAACGCAGACATCCTGTTACACCTTTAACTGTGTGTGTATTCAATAAAAGAGGAGAGGACGCGCGCAGACTTCAGAGCGAGCAGAGGAAGCGCCTTGAGTGAACTGCTGCCGTCTCTCCCTTGCAAGGCCTCTGGTTCTCTTTGACTCGTTTGTCGAGACAGATATTGCGTGAAGTTGGTGAATCCACTTTTGGATCCCACAACCTTCATGAACAATGGTGTAACAGTCACATCCATGAACTGACCTGAGAGTCTCCAGGTGACAGTTTGGACTCTCCAGTCCAGAACAGAGCAGCTTCACTCCTGGATCCTTCAGGTGGTTCCAACTCAGGTCCAGTTCTCTCAGATGGGAGGGGCTGGACTTCAGAGCTGAAGCAACAACTTCACAGTGAATCTCTGACAGTTTGCTGTATCTAAATCTGTGAAGACCAAGAAAAAGGTTCTGTTGTCATGATTCACCACCTGAATATCAACAGAGTTGTGTCATTTCCATCCACCAACTGAAGCTAAACCTTCAGCTTTCCATCCATCAGTCATGTTGCTGAGATCTGAAGATCACGTTCTCTGTCTACACGGAGATGTTTGAACATCTTTCTGTGGTTCCACCTCGTTCCACAGCTGGAGTTAATGGGAACTGTGTTTCTGCTGAGGGTTGGGGGCTGGCTTGGTCCTCATGATGCTGTGGTGACACAGCAACTTCCCTCAAAGCATCAAGCAGGTTTCTTTCTCAGGAGAGCTTGTTTGGAGCCATCAGCAGCAACAATCTGACCTTCAGCCAGAAGCAGAAGACCAAGACTCAACAGAACGCCTGCTGGTTCAGACACATCTGCTCAACACCGGAAAGAAGACGGGAAACCAGTTAGATATGCTGGTGGGCTTTGGTGGAAGGTCTGGACACCAACCAGAGACACCTCTGACAGGAGTTTACCACCAGTCAGTGGGACCACAGTGACCTCTGACCTTCACACATGGACTCACACACCATCTGGAGGACCCTCCCAGAAGATCACCATGGTTCAGGATCAGAGAGCGTTTCCCTGAGGAAATCGCTCCATGGTCCTAAATGTGTCTGGGCTGGTCCTGAAACAGCCACTCATGGTTGCTGACCGACTGTTTGTTCATGGACAGTAGTTCTGGTCCACCAGGTGGTTCAGCCTGATCTCTCGTCTTCAGAGATCTACAACTCCAGACATCTAACACTGTTCTAACACTGTTAGAACTGGAGCCAGAACCCTGATTGGTTCACAGAGGCTTTATTACTAGAATGATAGAAGCTGGAACATCAAAGACTGAGGCTCCACATCTGAACCACATCTGGACTTACTCAGCCTTCCTGCAGTTCCTCACAGCTGGAACCAGTCTGAGTCGTCCCTCCACTGATGTCTGGTACTTCTGCAGGTTCAGCTCATCCAGAACCTCCTCTGACATCTGCAGCAGGTAGGCCAGAGCAGAACACTGGATCTCTGACAGTCTCTTCTCTGATTTCTCCTCTGACTTCAGGAACTGTTGGATCTGCTGATGGACTGAATGATCCTTCATCTCCATCAGACAGTGGAAGATGTTGATGCTTCTGTCTGGAGAGATTCCACCACTGTTCATCTCCTTGCAGGTTGTTGATGACCATCTGGGTGGTTTCTGGATGGTTGACTGTCTGCTTCAACAGTCCTCCCAAGATTCTCTGGTTGGACTCCAGAGAGAGACCATGAAGGAAGCGGACAAACAGGTCCAGGTGTCCATTTTTACTTCTGAAGAGATTTCATCGTGGTGTACCAGAGAAAGTCGTCTACATGATGGAACCAGGAAATCGGTTTCTGTTTCAGGAAGGTTTTCATCACCTCCTGTGTTCTTCTGGGTGTAACAGTGGAACAGGTAAAGTGCAGCCAGAAACTCCTGAATGCTCAGATGAACAAAGCAGTAGACTGATTTCTGGAAGATCACACTCTCCCTCCTGAAGATCTCTGTACAAACTCCTGAGAACACTGACACCTCTGAGACGTCCAGTCCACATTGCTCCAGGTCTTCTAGGTAGAACATGATGTTTCCATTCTCCAGATGTTCAAAGGCCAGCTGGCCCAGCTTCAGCAGGACTTCTTTGTCAGCCTCAGTCAGTTCCTCTGCTCTTTGGTGTCCTCCATACTTCTGCTTCTTCTTCTTGGTCTGGACCATCAGGAAGTGTGAGTAGAGGTCCGTCAGGGTTGTGGGCAGCTCTCCTCTCTGGTCTGTGGTCAACATGTCCTCCAGAACTGTAGCACTGATCCAGCAGAAAACCGGGATCTGACACATGATGTGGAGGCTCCTGGAGGCCTTGATGTGTGAGGATGATCCTCTTGGACAGATCTTCATCACTGAACCTCCTCCTGAAGTACTCCTCCTTCTGGGAGTCAGTGAAGCCTCGTACTTCTGTTATCCTGTCCACACACGATGGAGGAACCTGACTGGCTGCTGCAGGTCTGGAGGTGATCCAGATGAGAGCTGAGGGAAGCAGGTTCCCCTGGATGAGGTTCACCAGGAGCACGTTGACTGAGGACACCTGTGTGACATCAGAGATGACCTGCTTGTTGCTGAAATCCAGTGAAAGTCTGCTTTCATCCAGGCCATCAAAGATGAGCAGAAGTTTACAGACAGTCAGATCTTCTGCTCTGATCTTCTGTAATGTGGGATGGAAAACATGAAGCAGTGTGAGAAGACTGAGCTGCTCATCTCTGACCAAGTTCAGCTCCCTGAAGGAGAGCAGAAGCACCAGACTGAGGTCCTGGTTCTCCAAACCCTCTGCCCAGTCCAGACTGAACTTCTGCACTGAGAAGGTTTTTCCAACACCAGCCACACCGTTTGTCAGAACCACTCTGATCTTCTTCTGCTGCTCAGAGACGGCTCTGAAGATGTCCTGGCACCGGATTGGAGAGTCCTGGAGGCTCTCCTTGGAGGTTCTCTCCAGCTGTCTGACCTCATGCTGTGTGTTGACCTCCTCACTTTGTCCCTCAGTGATGTAGAGCTCAGTGTAGATCTGCTTCAGCAGGGTTCCACTTCCTGCTTCATTGGTTCCTTCAGTCACACGTTCACATCTGCTCTTCAGGCTGATCTTGTGTCCTTCTAGAACCTTCTGCAGGTTCCTCCCTAAAAGCAGAAAGAACACAGAAACCCATGATTTCCACCTGTCATCAGGTGGTCACCAGATCTCCAGCCTGATGACATCCCATGGTGAATTAGCCAGTCAGCAGTTTTACTTTGTCCCGTCTTCTTTCCAGCATCAGAGTGATCACCAGTGGACTCTCCTGGTGGAGCAGACTGGTCCCAGTCAGGCAGGACGGACTCCTTCCTTTTCCTGGGAAACGTTTGGTGTTGATTTATCGGTAATTATTCAGAAATTAACAAGATTAGTGAGTTGAGTCAAACTTTCTTGAGACTTTTATGTCTTGATTTATCTTTCAGTCTAAAGAACATAACCTCTTTGCAGTTTTTAATTATTATTATCCACATATGACTGTATAAAGTCATATAAAAGAAACGTTGTAAAAAGAAAAAAAAATAAGTAAAAAGTTCAGCACTGAAAACTTGATGTTAAAAAAATAACTGAGGTTCAACGGTGGACAGTTGAAAAGAGTTCAATAAAAACATCTCTAGATGCAAACTCACAACCTGCTGATGGTCATGTGACCAACAGTTGTATCAACAAAATCCCTCCCAGTTTCCTTACTTTGGGCGTGAAGGTCCAACTTTATCACTGAGGTCTGGAGGTCTACTTCTGGAGTGGTCACTTTTCAGAGACACACAGCTGGACACTGGAGACTTTGTCAACTTCTGCTGTCTGGAGATAAAACATAAATGATGAACATGTTACCTCAGGAAATCAAAGGAAACAATTAGAGATTGATCACCCAGCAGCAGCAACAATCTCTTATGCCAATATCACTAATCCTGAGTCTGGCTGCTGAGCGCTCAGCTCAGGCCCTGAAATATTAACCTGGCGAGCTTTTTCAAAAGAATTCCAATATTTTCAGCATCTCCCAGCTGCCAGGTTTGACGACCTACTGTCACATCGTGCCATTTTACTATTTAGCTATTGAAAAAATGAATGAAGGAGTTGTTTTTGTTTGCTGTTTTAGTGGCTATTATATGCAGCCAAACAACCAAATGTCACATCGCCAGTGAGCTGTTTAAATTTGATGAGTAAAAGTTCTGCCAATCAGCATTTTTTATCAATACATTCTGCAGCACAGGCGGAGAATGAAAACCCTTTGCATTTAAGCTTTAAAGATAAAGATTGAATACAGAGGATAACACAGAGCATAATGTAAAAATAGCCTATAAAATATTGTTTGGATAAATATAGATAACGTTATCATGGTTATTCAAAGATAATTGGAACCAAACAAAGAGAACATTCCTTCTTGGTTATGTGTTCTCCAGACTTTGAGGGAACCAACCAAATGTTGTTCTATGGTTGCACTGTTGCCTTCACACAACATTGTGTTGGTTGTAGATCTGAGAATGATGACTGTTCGTGTCAACAACTAGATCTTTTGTCATGGATTCTTGTAGTGTTTTGAGTTCAGA
>CAAE01010103.1:2380-16372 GCA_000180735.1 Tetraodon nigroviridis | reverse complement strand
AGTTGACACAAGACTTGACACACCCCCTCCTGTTGTTTCTGTACGGAGAATTGATGCTAATGAGAAGCTCAGGCTTCGACACACTGCTTTTAAACTGCTCGATCAGCAGCTGTTCCTGCACACAGGCAGAGATGGTGGTTGATGGAGGGTCAGCACTGACGTCTGTGTGCAGGTCAAAGGTCAGCGGCTGGACACGGCACAGGCCTGGAGCGGAGAAAGCACCCGGTGGTTGAGGCGGGTTAGCATCGCTTGGGAACGCACCAGCGGGACACAGAAGGTGCTTCCAGCCATGCAGGGCCCTGCTGCTCCCACGGTGGTGTGAGGGCCCACACCTTCAGCGGTGATGTTCCGATGAAGACACACCCGGTTCTTCAGCCTTTGATTTAGTCGGTTCAAACAGAGGCAGCAGCTCTCGTGCCATTAAGCTGTAATAAACACGTGATGCCGTCCATTCATGGTAAATCCACTCAGAGTTGTGTCCGTAAACGTTCCTCAGGTGAACAAATGTTACGACACTGAGGAATAAAAGCTTATTTGGTTAGCTCAGCGGGCGGCTGTGTTTGGCTGTGAGTGCCCCTCGCTCAGCCTGTTTCACACGTGGAACCACTGTGACGTTCTGCGGCAAACATCCCTGGCTGGTTCTGACGCCTTTGTCCCCCACAGTTTACCCGGTGACGCAGACTTCTCCCTGAGGAGCCAAGAAGCAGACGGCTCATGACTTCTGACCAGGACACAAAAGTTGTAGCTGAACCACAGGTGCAGCAAGTGCAAGAGGCAAAAGAGAGCGCACATTTGGTGAGTTGGTACCCGCACGCCTCGCACAAACTGCCCTCTGATTCTCCACTGGTGCACATTTGTGGCTAATGGTTGAAGCTGTCAGGATGAGGACTGTCTGGAGACGATCGATTTGTGGAAAAATAATCCATTTACAATATATTGACTTTTTTTTTCTTTTTTTATATCCTACTATCAGCATAATGAGCTTTAATAACACACATTCTGTCCATTAACCAAAGGAATCTACTGACAGGCAGCAATAGTTGGCGTTTCTGTGGAGACGTTGGTTCAGGTTTGCTGCGTCAGCACTTTTGACGGTAAATGTTACTGGTGGCTCTCACCACGTTACTGGGCTCTCCTTTATCGTTAGGCATGTGATCGTAGCCGCTGGTGTTAACCTAGCCATAGCATGTTATCCTAGCTGTAGTTCGCTGCCCATCCAATCAAGACCAGAGGTAAACAACATGTGGTTGCCACGGTGATGCTGCAGCTGGCGAAGCACGCTGACGTCAGACTCAGATTCATAGTTATTTAATGCAACTTTGAGGAAAGTTAAAAGAAATAACTGGCAGTAAACGCAGATTTAAGCTCGAGCTTCGAGCTGGTCATGATTTGGTTCTGATCTGACAGCGTAAACGCACCTCAGAGGACGCGTCGTTTCTGAGCGCCTGGTTTTCTGGCTGCTGCATCCTGATGCTCCGGCTTTGAACTGAAGCGTGCGTTTACCGTTGTGCGGTTGCACAGAAGTTTGCTGGGTTGTTTCTGAAGGTGTGTTGCAGCAGCTGGTGCAGGGTGGTGTCGGGGTGAGGCTGGACGTTCACACACAGGTGGAGAAGTCAAGCCAAGCCCCCCAGGCTAGCTGCCTTTAGTTCCAGAACGCACAACTGGAAAGAGCCTTTTGTCCTTTTTCACCTGTCATTTCCACACACAGATTGGACAGAAGATTGGCAGTGTCTGACTGGCTGACTGGCTGACTGGCTGACTCAGGTTAAGGCCTCAGGCTGCAGGTCTCAGGGATTATTGGTGGGAAATGCATGGTCTCCGTGTCCACATTTAGCCGTTTTTCCACACATACTCCTTCCGTCCCTCGTTACCCAGGCAGACATTTACCGACTTTTCAGAAATCAGATTAAAATGACAATAGCTGCTTTAATGCCACTTTCCAGCAGAGGTCGCTGTGGCTGAAGAGGACGGCACAGTCAGTGCAGACAACGCTGCATCCCAGCAGCTTCGAGCCGTCCGGTGGGAGTTTACCTGGTGGCTCACCTCTGGGTAAAGTTGCCAGCGTGTGAAACGCATCACAAGGCATCAGTAGCAGCCTTTACACGCGGTCGTCCCTCAGCGTTTCCCTCCAACAATCTGCCTTCATTTAAAGGAGATGAAATCCCAGTGAGACGTTAGCATAGCCGTGTTTGACTGGCGTGTGGAGCACAGCTTCTGCTGCTGTTTTCTCCTCTGGAGGACCGATGCACCGCTGGTTCCGTCTTTGTCAGGAAGGTCCAGCCAGCAGAACCGGCGCTGCTGAGCTGGAGTCCACAGATGATGCTCCAGCTCAGCACCCTGTCTGGAGAAGCTAAGCGTTCCCTCTGGGTGAGACCTGCAAATGTCAAGTGGTGCTTAGAATGTACACATCTGGTGATGTCAGCACCCGTTTCCATGGCAGCCAGCCTGGACAGAAGCCTGGATTGTCCCAGCTGATGCTGCTGCTCGTCTTCTCCGGAGCCCTTCATCCTCCTCTTATTAACCGGCTTTTATTCCCCATCAGCCTGTTAGCAGCGCTGTCGTTCAACGTCAGAATGGCTGGTTTAACATGGGTTTCTCCTCAGGTGTCCCTCCCTCAACGGCACTGACGGTGACTCACTGCAACAGCCGTACAGCAGCCTGTGCGCCCGCACACTAACAGAAAAGTCTCCCTGTGAGCTGTTTCCTGGGCTAAGCTCTTGAAAGAACCGCTTGTGTGTGTGTGTTTTCAGCAGGAATCCGTCAAGGTTTCAGACTTGAACCCCAATGCGAAAGCATGGGCCAACCACGTGTTTAGCCTGGACCCCAGCGGCAGCGCCGTCACCTCTTCTGCCCTGCAGCCATGGAAGGAAGGCTGCCATCGTCTGGCCGACTCCAGCCAAGAAGGTCGGCTTCCCTGTGAACTGGGCCAACGCTCCCCAAAGCTCTCACAGAATGCTAACATGTTAGCATTAGCCTTAGCTAGCTGGTTGAAGCTCCTCTTCCGGTCATCACAGGCTATGAAAGCAGTGAAGACAAGGTTTACAGAGGAGCCCCTGCTGACGGACCTAGATGAGCCCCCACCCGCAGCAGTGACCCTGGCTGAGCCGGCCCCCATGGCCTCCATCACCCTGGAGTGCTCCCAACCCAGCTACACTGAATACCCCGAGCCGGGGCAGCCCCCCTGTGCAGGTGGGCTGGTCAGAATGGATGCTGTGTGTGTGTGTGTGTGTGTGTGTGTGTGTGTGTGGGCATCCCCCTCATTCACCAGAATGCATGTACGTGCTGCCTGTGTGTGTCTGCAGGCTCTGAGGCCCAGCAGGAGGATCCTCAGGAGGCCCTGAGGGAGCATCTGAAGAAGACTCTGGAGTTCTGTCTGTCCAGGTTAGTGCAGTTTTGGACCAGTAGATCAAGTTCTGCTGTCGCTTTAACTCCTCACCAGCCATAGCATGTTATTCTAGCCATGGCATGTTATTCTAGCCATAGCATGTTATCCTAGCCATAGCATGTGATCCTAGCCATAGCATGTTATGCTAGCCATAGCATGTTATCCTAGCCATAGCATGTGATCCTAGCCATAGCATGTTATCCTAGCGACAGGCAGATGCTGTTTTGTAATTGTTTATGCAACTTTGTGGAAAAATGAACTAACTGAGGCTAATGGGGAATATAAAAACAAATGTCTGATGGTGTGTATTATGATATTGGCCGTGTGTGTGTGCGCTGACGCCTGTGTGTGTCTCTCAGGGAGAACCTGGCCAGTGACATGTACCTCATCTCCCAGATGGACAGCGACCAGTATGTGCCAATTGTGACGGTGGCCAACCTGGACCACGTCAAAAAGCTCAGCACAGACGTGGAGCTGATTGTGGACATTTTACGTTGTGAGTGTGTGTGTGTGTGTGTGTGTCAGAGAGAGAGAGAGATTCAATCAAAGGGGGAATGAATGGGTAATCCTTGTGCTCCTCATCTCCAGCTCTGCCACTGGTGCAGGTGGATGAGAAGGGCGAGAAGGTGCGCCCCAACCAGAACCGCTGCATCGTGATCCTCAGAGAGGTTCCGGAGAGCACGCCCGTGGAGGTGAAGGTTCAGCAGGACCACCCTGCTCTCGCTTCAGTTTTCCCCCAGTTCTATCTCCTCACTTTCCTCTCCTCTTTGCAGGAGGTTGAGGCCCTCTTTATGGGCAACAACCTGCCCAAATTTATCAGCTGTGAATTTGCCTACAACGACAACTGGTTCATCACCTTCGAGTCGGAAGCGGATGCTCAGCAGGTAGCGGCGGGACTCCGCTGGCGTTACTGCGCTCACAGTCGTGTTCTTCAGGACTGGTTTTCTGCTGTTTCAGGCATATCAGTATCTGCGTGAGGAGCTGAAAACCTTCCAGGGGAAGCCCATCAAGGTAGGAAAGCTGAGGCTGAAGCCCCCCAACCCCGGGGTTGCTGCTCTGCTCACACACAGCTGCTCTCGCTCCTCCCAGGCCAGGATCAAGGCCAAGGCCATCGCCATCAACACTTTCATGCCAAAGAACGGTTACCGGCCGATGGAGGTGAACCCGTACGCCCAGCAGCGTTATACCTCCTACTACATCCCTCCGGTTTACAGCCCACAGCAGCAGTTCCCCCTTTACAGCCTCATCACGCCGCAGGCCTGGTCAGCCACGCACAGCTTCATCGACCCCGCGCTGGTACGTAGATCGCCAAAGGCAACGCTCCCCGTTAGCCCGCCTCTGTGGGGTGTCTCCTGAAAGCCTCTTTTCTCATCTTCAGGTTGCTCCGTTTCACAACAACCAGTTCATCAACGGGTTCACGTCGCACAGCTTCAAACCAGCCACGTCGCCCCTCACCGTCAGGCATTACTCCCCAGGGAACAGGTATCGGGCTGCTCTCGCACAGGCTGCTCTCACGCATGCTGCCTTCCTGCATCACAAACAGTGAAGGTAGCTGCAGAAAATGCAACAATTGCAAAAAAAGGTCAAAAGGCAAGGATGAAAAGGCAGAATTAACATAAGAAGTTCACGACTGCAACAAGCTAGCTGATTGGCAAGTTTACTAAAACCTTCATCTCATTCCACATGGCTGGATCCAATTCCTCATCTTCAGTGCAGAGGATTCTTATTTAGAGGTTTCTGGGTTCAGTCTTTCTCAGTTGTCTGTTTTTTATTATTGTTGAAATGATTTTCCAGTGGTACAGGAGTAGCACCTACACGTCTAGGGCGCTATCTGACGGGTTTATGTAGTATTACCTCCTTGGTCGCGTCACTCGCTGTGTGTGTGTGTGACCTGCGGTGCGGTCTTTGGTAGCTCTGAGCGCTGATGTCTTCTTCTTGTGTGTCTTTCTGGACTGACAGTGACTTGCTTGTGTGACCGCCCCTCTCCCCTCAGAAAACCTCACCTGAGGCCTTCCATCCCCACAGCCGAGCGCAGCGCTGGGCTCCTGGACAGTCCCAGTCTCTTCCCCAGCTTCCCCAGCGAGAGGCTCAACGGGCTCCGCGGCAGCCCCCCCACGCGGCTTCCCAGCAGCCAGCTCAGGACCCGGATACCCTCCAGCGCCGCGTTCCCCCGCAGGGACACCACAGGCCGGGTAGCGGAGCCCACGGGGGCGGACTACGCTTTGGGCGTGGGCCGAGGAAGGTACGCCGGCGCGGCTGCAGCCGGTCGCCACACTTCCAGCCTCACTCAGAACCAGGGCGGAGCTCTTTCTAAAAGCACAAATCTTTCTGCTTCCAGGAAAAAGAGGGAGGAAAAGTTTGCTGTGAGTACCTCTCTGCTGTTTGCTACAAGGGTTGGTTCCTTCTCCGGAAGGTTCCTGCTGGACCCGCGGGCACCTTTAGCTTTGCTGTGGACCTGTGCTAACCCTGCGTCTCCGTGTGCTGCAGAGAGCGACTCCTCAGTCTCCGCCTCCTCCTCCCAAACCGCCGTCGCCCAGTTTCGAACTGGGTCTGTCCAGCTTTCCACCCCTGCCCGGAGCCGCCGGCCAGCTGAAGCCTGACGAGGCCCTTGACAACCGGCTGGGCGGCGGTGGCGGCGGCGGTGCGGTTGGAGCTGCAAAGGAGCAGGTACGGACAGAGTCGCATCCCTGCGCCCGACGCCACCGTAACGTCCTCCTGTCTGTCTGTACCTGGCAGAATGTAAGTCCGGACCCGCCGCCCGGAGGAAGTCCCTCTCTCCTGGTCCCCAAAGAGCCTGTTCGGTCCTCCGCCTCTGCTGCGCCTCTGAGCTTCCAGCCCCCACCCTCCGGCCCGGCTCCACCCTCGGCTCCGACCTCAGGCAGCGGCCCGCGGCACAGTCCTGCTCCCTCCCTGCCAGCAGCGTAAGAACCAGGCTGAGGTTCAGTCCAGACCAGGGGTGGGCAGTTATTCAGCTTCCAAAGGATGTTTCACCTTCGTGAGAGGACATGTTAGCATGCTATTTGAAGGCGGCGCTGAACCTTCTTCTAACCAGTGAAGCTGACAATCCTCTTCATTTGGCTTTAGGAGAAACTCTTGCAAAGGTTCTCTGGGCCAGGTTAAGTAGTTCACCGGTCCGCATGCGGCCCCCGGGCCTCAGATTGCCACCTCTGGTCCAGACAGTGTGGTTGTGGTGTTAAAGTTTTTACTTTACTGCAGCTTCTCTTTTCCTTGTTTCCTCTTCAGGGACGTGGTTGCGACGGAGATGAAGCAGAAAGAAGCGCCGTTGTCGGTGGAGCGAGTCCCAAGGACTCTGTCCATCGCTAGCAAGTCGGTGCAGGTCAACGGTGCTGCCACAGTCAGTAGACTCCATTTCTTCTCGGCCTCTCTGCTAGCTCAAAGATGGTGCAGATGGTTTCACCAGGCTGTGGGCTTCTCTTTGCCAGGAGCTGAGGAAACCCTCCTACGCTGAGATCTGCCAGCGGGCCAAGGACACGCTAGCCTCGCAGCCACCGCCACCCCCCAAGGAAGCCAAGCCAGCCTGCACTGCCCCCGCAGGGGAGGAACGGAAGTGCCCCGATGCCTCCGTCCCAGCCGGGGAGGCCAAGAGCAGGGAGACATTCCCCCCGTCCTCCAAAGCCAGCCTGGTCCCCTCGGGCAGACCTTTGAGGGAGGCCCGGAGGCCGGCTGGGCGCTGGGCCTCGCCGCCCCCCCCACACCCAGGGAAAAGCTCCAGCAAAGAGGCGCCGCACACGCCGCCAAGGTCCCCGCAGTAGGACGGCGCTGCGCTGTGTCCCTCTGCTGGGAAGGACCAAGTCAGGGCTGCTCAGAAGCTCTGGGAGGATCTCGGCTCTCAGGCGCAGACAGAAGCACCTTACCGTGCACGTGGAGCGCTTCATTCTTACTCTATTTATTTCCCTTTTTAAGTTTTAGTTTTCTCATTCTCTCTCTTTTGTGTTACGTGGTTTTGTCAGCCTGTACTGACAACGCGGCCACACACACACACGCGCGTACGTGTGTGTGTGTGTGTGTTTCATCGGTGTCGTGTGTGAAGCAGCGGGGCATTGTTAGCGGTTGCAGTGGATGCTAGGAAATGCACGCGCACAGCCGGCTCATGTGAATGTTGAGCTAGCTTGAATATGGGCCATAATCAGCAGCGGTGTGTGTTTTTAGCCACACACACTCGCGTCCGTATGCAAGACAGGATGACGGTTCTCTTCTGGGTCTTTTTACATCTTTTTTCAGTAACTGCTGTTTTCTTCTGAACTTTGAGTCGACTCCAGTAGCTGTGTGTTTTTTAGTTGCTAACACTGCTAACCAGCTAGCGCTGTCTGCTAGCCTTTCATGGCCAGTGTGGGTTCGGCACGCGAGGGTCCTGACCCAGGCGAGGAGGGCTCCGGCTCGGGTTGAGGGATTGAGGAGAAGCTTCTCTGCATATCTGATGGCGCAGAAAGACGCCCTGCAGCAGCAGGACGTTGACGAGCTGCAACCAGGCTGCCAGACAGACGAGGTCTTCTGCTTCAGCCGGTCAGGCGGAGGCGCCTCTCTGCTTCTGTCCTCCGGTGCTAACGCCACAGCTGGAGCTGCGCCTGCGTGTCCACCAGGGCATCTCTGTGACCCGAGCGGACACTCTGCATGAAGAAAAGGGATTTCTGGGCTGTTGTCATGGCGACGGGAGCTCTGGTTTGTTGTGGGGGGTCCCAGCATGCTCTCCTGCTTCGGCTGGAGCTGGAGGTGCAGCTGTGGCCTCAGATTTGGTTCAGGTTGAGCTGATTTGGAGTTCTGTCTACTGTAGCACTGACAAAGTAGCCGCCAACGACGGCCACGCCCACCGCCGCGGCTCCCGCCGCAGGAGAAAGGAGGGCTTTGGGGAAACGGTGGTCAGACGTCTGCTCGCCTTCAGCCTGTTGGACTCCAACCTGGAACATCTGTCCCTCATCAGTCTGGCTCAAGTCTTCCTTCCTTCCACCCTAAGCCTCCCGGGTCCCCACCACCAGAGCCCAGCGGGGGGCCTGCTCTGCTCATCGCTGCTTCACCGTTGGGCCCGAGCAGCTTAGGTCGTGCACACACACACACACACACACACACACACAGATGAATCTATTTTGGATTTTTCCTTGGTTGAAGGACTGAGATGCACTTGGATGATGAGTCTATTTTTGGGTGAACATGGAAAGAAGATGCTCCATATCCACTAATTTATGGCTCTTTGTTCCATGAGAAATATAGTTTATTTAGGCTGAAGAGAAAACTAGAGACGCCACAAAGTCTCGGTATGAGCAAATGTTTAAGAACGTCCATCCAGTGTTTGAAAAACTTGAATTTTATTTAAACTTGAAAAATGACTTTGCCTTAACTTTTCTACCAGACAAGCGGAGTGTGTTTGTGTTGGGAGGGAAAAGCCCAGCGTGAGTGTGACACCCGGGAGCATCCTTCATCCGGGATGTCCCGAGTCTTACCGACGGAGTACTTTTTCCCTTTTTCCTTTCTTTTTTCGTTGAACTGTACGCTTAAAGTCCCCGTTGCTCTTTTCGTTCCTCGTTTTGCAGTTTGGTTTTGGGGGAAAATAAAAACCGTGTAAATGCAAAACTAGCTAAAACTGTATTAAATTTGTGCAATTTGAAGTGTGACGCTTGTACAGTTGTAAATACTCAGAAAAATATAAGAGGTACCTTAAAATGATTATAAAAATATATTGATCTTGTTGAACTATTAATGTTGCTGAGCTGGATGTAGGACGCGTTGTGCTTTGGTTCTCTTCTTTCCGTTGGGAGTGTAGAATCTGCTGAGCTGATTGTAGATTTCCGTTGTCTTTCATCCCTGTGTGTCCTCATCTGGAGTCGGCGCTCCTGGTGTCCACTGACACCCTCCAGACTCTGCATTGGCTCCCTCACACACACACACACACTCACACTGGTTTTTTTTTTAAAGACTGGAACTCAGAGGGATGAATGCAGCGGCAGGTTCTCCCTGGCCGGGACAGCTCCTCCTGGCCCTTTCCTGACCGGCTGACCTGTCCTGGTGGCTTTCTGTCGGTCTTCATCCACTTCCTGTCCCTGACGCAGACGAGCTAACGGCGGTTCAGAAGGACCACCTTTGACTTCCAAACAGCTGAAACGTGAGCGTTGGGGCTGAGGCGAGCGTGCACGTACGCGCTCGCCTCAACCAGGAGCGTCCTCACGGTCGGCCCGCGGGCTTCTTTGTTCTCAGGTTTTGCTTTGATGTGCCACTTTGAGGGAAAGCCACCGGAAGCCGCTTCAGCTGGTCAGGAAAGGCCGGAGTTCCTCCTGGAAACGGGACTTTACCCCCTGCTGGTTCTTGGAACCAAGGAACCTTTCCAGGAGGGGGTGGGCCCTGCTCGGCCTTCCTCTCCTTTTCTCCTTTCTGTTGACGTTCTCCTCCAGCACCTCCTGTGCTGACTAATAAATGTAGAAACAGTTTCTTGGGGGCTGTTTTTGTTGACTTGCTGGGGGTCGGGGCCGGGAGCGTCTGAGCCGGGTTCCTGGTGGGCGCCTCTGTCGGAACCACTGGACTGTTGTCAGATGCGGGAATGGAACTGGCACCTGTGTGGTCGTGCTGGTCTGGGCTCTGGCCCGTCTCAGGCTTCTGGTTCTAAAGGCTGGGAGAACCGGACCAGCCCCCCCGAGGCCGGGAGAACTTGCATGCGTTCAGGATGAGAGGGGGGCCACTCCTTGCTCCCCTCCTCCACCGTGTTCGCCGTGGAGTGTACGTGGGGCCTGGGTCGAGGAGCTCCCCTTCTGGGACGTGTCCCTTTCTAGTCCTGCCTTTCCTCGGCTCGTCCCCCTGGTCGTCCACGTTGTGGGTGCCTGTGTGTGTGTGTGTGTGTGTGTGTGTGTGTGCGTGTGTTTTTCTCTTCATGGTTGCATCTTGACCTAAAATAGACCCCCCCCCCCCTCATTCACTCCTTTTCTTTTTCCAAGATTCTAACTGGAATGCGGAGCGACTGACTGGAAAAGCCCCCACTCGCTGGTCGGTTCGACTCTTGCGCTCCTCTAGCGGCTGTGGACAATCGCTGACTCTGGTTCTGGGGTTCGGACTGATAACTTTGCCTAACGACACCTTTAACAAATGTGGATTGGACTTTGTGGAATAGGGCTCATTTTTATTGTTTGCTCTTTTTTGTTGTGTTTTTGGGGGGTCTGTTCTTCCTTCAAGACTGGAATCAAACGTACACGTCGGCGATAGTTAAGTTACTGTGTCATGATGTAAAACTGTCTAATTTGAAAAAAAATGTAGCTAACTGAAAAAAAATAAAGATTTAGGCACTGTTGATGACGTCTGACTCGAGGGCCTCTGTCAGTAAAAGGACCACCAAGAATTCTGAGCCTGGTTGTGAATGAGGTCACTTCAGATTCACTAATCATCCAAACTGTCAAGAATAAAATAACCAAGAACTCATTTAACAACTTGTTGATGTTCTTGATCTGTTCCATTGCGCTTCGGTTTCAGGGTGAAACAGTCCATCCGGCTCCCCTGGGTGTGGCCCACACGTGCACACGAGCTGGTCGAAACCCTGCAAGAACCTTCAGGAGATCGTCTGCTGTGGTCACGATGAGGAGCTCGGCCACCGTCCACGGTGGGTTAGAGGAGAAACGGCAGGGTAACAGGTCCGAAAAGAAGGTGGAGAACAATGTAGATAGCCGTTGATTTACCTGCTGCTCTAGTTTATTTCTATGCGTGAATGTTCAGAAAATAACAACAATCCTCTGCCTGTAGGTCAGACTTGTAGTGACAGTACCAAGCCGCCAGGCGGCGCTGTGGCCACAGATAAGGTGGCGTTAACGCGTTAGTGACGCGATAAAGAAAAGTTGTAGACTGAAAAACATCAAGCTTGGAAAAATTACAGTAAAAATAAAGAATAGACAATAGCAGGCCAACAGTGTTGGCTGTAGATTAACAGGAGTTAATGCGACGCAGACATGCAGGGAATGTGTCACCACCATGAAACCTGATGAATGTCTGGAGAACCGCGGGTCACGGCCAGGCGCCCGGACTGAAAGTTGTTGAAAGTTTGGCCAAATCAGCTTATTTATGTTCGGCGCTTTTCTCCTCTGCTCAATAAGAAAAAAATAACCACTATAATTTCAGACAGAAAATAAAACCACTTTAGTTCTTTCTAGAGAGTGATGAATAATTCCTTCTGCATCAAGTCAAATATCCCTCGACGGTAGCAAACCGGTATAATCGCCAAGTTTCTTCAAAATAAAACCATGTAATGAAATCGACAAACATACTTTTGAGTTTTTCTATTTTTAAGGTTTGAGTTGGTAACAAAGTAAGTTTTTCGATCAAAAATTAATGACTTAAAACCCTGTAAAAGCGATAACTGTAATGACCATCATTATTTGTAGATTTGATAAAAATGCTGCTCAGGTTAACGTTGAATAATGTAAATTATTTCAATGATGAGGACTATTCTGCAAACAAACAAACAAACAATGAAACAGCAACATTGTTACAGAAAAGTACAAGCTCTTATTTCTCTTACTTCTCCGAAGCATAAGCTCCGGAAGTGGATCCGCCCTGTTGGCGCTAACTTGGTGGTTGTTTTGCGGCGCGTTCACAGCGCTGCTGCCGCACACGCTGCGACACACGCACAGTTTGACCGAGTTTGGATATTTGGGGATTTGAGGAGAGGTCTGGACGAGACAAAAGACGGAGAAACAGTCGGGAAACAAGGATTGGAGTGTTTTTCCGAGGGCGGAATGGCCGACCGGGACCCGGCGTCGCTCCCTGCCGAGGTGCGTGCCAAACTGGCCGAGCTGGAGCTGGAGTTGTCCGAGGGTGAGTACTCGAATCCGCCGCGCAGCTGGCTCGCCCGGCCCCGGCTCGCCCGGCCCCGGGCCCGGCTCCGCGGAGCGGGCTGACGTCGTGGCGGAGTTCGGGGGGAATGTCGAAGTTGATTCCAGGTGAAAACACGCGTGGAGGCTGCGGGTGGGGATGCGCGACTGGCAACTTCTGCTGCTCTCCCAGCGACATTTAACTCACTTTTCAACGCGCACGCTTCTTTCTAATGAACCCTGGCTCCCCAGATGTAACCCCCTTATGAAACTCAGTAACAAGGATGTGCAGCTGGAGCGAAGCCGTGGAGGCTGGCGGAGGAGTGGAGCTCCTGGTGGAGGAGTGGAGCTCCTGGTGGAGGAGTGGAGCTCCTGGTGGAGGAGTGGAGCTCCTGGCGGAGAGCAGAGAGAACTCTGCTTGGAGGAGTGGTGCGCCTTCCCGAGGCCAGTGGAGCTCTTGTTTTAGGATTTTAGACGACGCGGTGGAGGAGTGGATCTGGTTGCTGTGGAGACGAGCAGCTGTCGCAGCACACGCACTTCACGCGGAGGAGTGGAGATCCTGGTGGAGGAGTGGAATTCCTGGCTATGTTGCCAACTTCTCCGCGGAGCAGTGGAACTCATGGCGGAGGAGTGGATCTCCTGCAGCGGGGGAGTGGATTTCCCATTAGAGGAGTGGAGCTCCTGGCGGAGGAGTGGAGCGGCTGGTGCAGGTCCCGAGCGGCTGACTGAGGAGTGGCATTGCTGGCGGAGTAGTGGAGCCGACCACGGCGTCGTGTAGCGGCTGCTCCGAGTACTGGCGCTTCTGCCGGAGGAATGCATCTCATGGACGGAGGAAGGGAGAGAGGGACGGAGAGCAGAGAGGGAGGGATCCGGCAGTCTGTAATCGTGTCAACTGCGAATCAAGTTCCTGTTGCTGCAAACAGGGAAATCGGATGAGGATGAGGATGAGAGAAGAAGCGAGACACATTCCTGTGATTAAAACGAGCCGTGGAAACGGGGTCAGACGCCCGGCTGCATCATCTACACGCCTAGCGAGGTGCTAGCAAGCCGCCGGCCGACCTAAAGCTGTTTTCCTGCAGACTTTGACCTATTTTGGTTTCCACGATCCCGCCGGGGGAGGGCCTGTTCAGGCGGGGCCGGGGAGGAAGCGCCACTGTGGCTGCCCGGTGCCGGAGCCCTCGAGCAAGGCAGACAACCGGGATCTGGGAGCCTAAACGCCTGAGTGAACCCGCCACGCACACGGAGACGGGGCCTCCGGTGTGTGTGTGTGTGTGTGTGTGTGTGTGTGTGTGTGTGTGTGTGTGTGTCGCTGGTCTCCAACAGCTCGTCCGTCTGTGATCAGCAGCCGAAGCAGCAGAAACACGCACACACACCCAGGAAGTCAGGAAACACTGGAGGCGGAGCTTTTTGGTCAGACTGCTGGACCTGTTGGAGGAACGTCGTGTGTGTGTGTGTGTGTGTGTGTGTGTGTGTGTGTGTGTGTGTGTGTGTGTGTGGAGTTGGACAGGTGTGTGTGTGTGGGGTTGGGCAGGCCTGCTCGACCTTTGGCCACTAATGTAATGCACTGAACACTGGCGCCACAGGTGTGTGTGTGTGTGTGTGTGTGTGTGCGTGTGTGTGTGTGTGTGTGTGTGTGTGTGTGTGAGTGCGTGTGTGTGAGTGTGAGTGCGTGTGTGTCTGCACGATGAACGGATGCTTTTCCTGATTCAGGTGCGATGCAAATGAGCGTCACCTTTGCTCCAGTATCGGCGCCGCCGCCCGTTAGCGCCTCTGTCGCGCCTGTCCTGTTAACCCTTCGAGCGCTGTGGT
>CAAE01010102.1:93338-99410 GCA_000180735.1 Tetraodon nigroviridis | reverse complement strand
GGTCCCTTATTGCTGAATTGAGTCCGATTGTCACACAAAGACAGTAGGAAGCAGGTTTGTGGTAACACACAGCAGAACACACACCTGAGGCTCGACGGAGCGGTGCATGGGGGGGGTCCGGGCCTGCTGGATGCCCCCACTGCTGAAAGACTCAGATCGGGGGGGCAGCGCCGGGTCGGACATCCGGTTGGAGACTTTATGCTGCAACGCAAGAGAAGCCTGTCTGTTCATCTCATAACGCTCCTCCACCTGACACACACATCAGACACAGTCATTCCACATGCTGTGAGGGCTGCCGACCACAGTGTGTGTGTGTGTGTGTGCGCGCGCATGTGTGTGTGTGTGTGTGTGTGTGTGTGGTCCAGAGGGAGAGAGACTGATATAGCTCCAGCTGTCCTACATCAGTCACCTGCTGCCACCAGAGGGCAGACCTGGAGTTGCCCTCATCCTGCTGGAGTGTGTGTGTGTGTGTGTGTGTGTGTGTGTGTGTGTGTGCGTGTGTGTGCGGCCAGAGTTTTTCTAACGTAGCTGTTAGGAAGACATGTGGAAAGTGTAGTCCTGTCGCTGAAGCACCAGGTTGAAAACATGGAACGCAGAAATGCGGCAGCAGCAGGTGGTCAGAGTCCAGCAGAGGCAGAGGTTAAAGGTCAAGAAATGGCTGCAGCAGCGATCCCAGAAGCCCAGTGATCGGCGGGGGGGGGGTTAAAAAGTGGAAAAAGTTTGGTTGAAGAAAAAGAGCTCAGAGCGGAGCCGTTAGTAAACAGAGCCCCGCTGACCCGGGTGAGTCGGTTAGCCAGCGCACACTGGCTCCAGGACCCAGGACCCAGGAGAGGAAGACCGAGGAGGCTCTTCATCCTCCGACTGACCCGGCGAGCAGGACTGCGACCCCGGGACTCCGGGCTCCTGCTGGGGCTCCTGCCAGGGCTCTTGCCGGGGCTCCGCCAGCGCACGCTTGGACCGGCGGCGGCGGGCTCGGGCACACAGGTCACACGGATGCATGGCACGTGGAGCTGACTCCTGGAGGGGCTGACGTGGGCGGGGTAGGAAGGCGGGCGGGGGCGACGGGGCTTGAAGCCGGGAAGCAGCAACAGGTCGTCCACGTTGATGTCGCGCGTCACTTTGAAGGAATGGTATTTCTTTGGGGGGATTCGGGGCGAGTTGCTCTGAGCGCGGTGCATCACCTGAAGAGTGAGCCCAGTGTTGGAAAGCAGGAGAGGCAGAGGTGGAGCCACTCCTCGGAGGAGAGTCAAGCACCTCCACAGCAGGTGCAGGTGTTACCTGGGGAGGAGAACGCCTGCAGCCCCAGGAGAAGGCTCTCCCGGGGCCTGTAACCTCCCGACCTCTGGCCCCCGGAGGGGCGTGGCCTCACCTCTTTGGCCCAGGCGGGTTTGTCATTGCTCCCGGGCGCCTGGTCCTTGTAGTGGTACAGCTGCTTCTTGTCCTGCGGCCGCCGCTGCGGCGCCTCCTGCTGCTGCTGCTGCTGCTGCTGCAGCGACACCAGGTACGCCCGCTCCTGCTGCAGCTGCCTCTGCAGCCGCTCCGCCTGCCGCTGCTCCTCAATCTGCTTCCTCTTGTACTCCTGCGCACCAGACAGGAGGAGCAGACGCGCACGCCGTCAGTCTCATGCACTGGGTTTATTTTCACTTGAACAAGATGATTTTTTTCATCAAAGTCGATCAGAAAGAGAGTTGCTGTCCGTCGGCGGTGGGGAGGAGTGTTACCAGCAGGAGGGCCTGCTCCTGCAGGAGCTGCTGCTGCAGGATCTCCAGCTGCCTCTGCTCCTCCTCCAGCTGTCTGCGAATGTACTCCTGACCAATCAGCAAGCGGGTCAGCCACACACGCAGCCAATCAGAGGAGCCCGGGCAGGCGCCAGGCAACCAGTGACATCAGAGCAGGAAGGAGGAGCGCCGAGGGAAGTCGACGAAGAGGTGCGAAAGAAGGGGAAGTAGAGATGAAGAGGAAAGAGCAGAGGGCGGGAAAGAAGTGATTATTGTTGCGGGAAAAAGAGGCAGAAATGCTGCAGGGTAGCGTTAGTGGCAAAAGTTATCATGTCCCTTTGTGGGAAAAATCCGTTATAATCTGATGAGATTACAGCATCTCTTATTAAATAATTTAATCCTGGAACTTTAGTGTTAATAAATGTGGGACCGGCTGATTCAAGGAGGGGGGCTTTGATGTCTGCTGGGTCTTTAAAAGTCCAGTTTCACCCTGCAAAAGTGCTTAATCTGAAAACCCAGATTACAGTGACATCAGCGTGACGTCATCCAGATTAAGTTCCTAGATTGACCCCAATCTCAGAGACATAAAAAATCAGATTTACAGTTCAAGCAGCTGAGTGAAAATGAATATTTAGGAGAGGAAGAAAAGAAACGACAGAGGAGGACAGGTGATGTACGGAAGCCCCGCCCCCCCAGCTGGGCGGGGTCCTACCTGTTCTCTCTCGGCGTGCCTGCGCTCCTCCTCCCTGCGGAGCTGCTCCATCTCCTCGTACCTCCTCCTCTGCTCGCGCTCCTGCTGCTTCCTGATCTCGCGCTCCAGACGCTGTTGCTGCAGGTGGGGACAGGTGGGGACAGGTGGGGACAGGTGAGGACAGGTTCTGGCCGAACACACACGTTTTATTCATCTCACACACACCTCCTCCAGCCGCCGCCTCTGCTCCTTCTGCTCCTCGATGCGCTTCTGCCTCTCGGCCAGCAGTTGGCGCTTGTGCTCCTCGTTCTGCTGCTGCTCCAGCTGCTGGCGGCGAATCAGCTCCGAGCGCTCCTTGTTAGCCAGCTGCAGGCGCAGGAAGTCCCGCCTCAGCGTGGACTCCCCGGGAATGTTGATGATGGAGCTGGAGGAGGCAGCGGGATGAGCGGCAGCGGAGAAAGCGGCGCTGGCGTGGGCGGGGCTCGGCCTACCTGGGCTCCCCCATGTCCCTCTCCTCCTCTTCCTCCTCGCTTCCGCTGTACTCGTACTCCGTCTCGTCTGAGAACGCAGAGCCCGTGTTAGCGTTAGCGCGCACGGAGGCGAGGCCCGGGGGATGGGCGTGTCCTCACCTCTCTCGCCCCGCCTCTTCTTGGTGCGGTCGATGTGGTCCTTCAGCTGGATGCGGACCTGGCGCTCGTTGGGCAGCTCTCTGATGAAGGGGTGCTTGAGCAGCTGCTCCGTGCTCGGCCTCTGGCTGTGGCTCTTCACCAGGCAGCTCTCGATGAACGACTGGAACTTCTTTGACCTGAAAAAGGTGTGTTCATGTTCAGAACGTCCAGAGCGGTGATCTGTGTGTGTGTGTGTGTGTGTGTGTGTGTGTGTGTGTGTGTGTCTCACCACTTCTTTGACTTGAGTCTGGGGGCGGGGTTTCGGGGGATGAGGAAGAGCGCCCTCATCGGATGCATGTCACAGAGCGCTGAGGAGACAGCAGGAGGAAAGAGAGTCAACGTTCCAACGGTCTGCGTTCCCGTCCTCCGCCGATGGACCGCCAGCGTGTCGTTCACACTTACGTGGCGCTCCCTCCGCCATCTCCACGGCGGTGATGCCGAGCGACCACAGATCGCTCTGGAGAGGAACACAGGAGGATGGATGAACGCTTGTGGTTGAGGTAACGCCGTGCACACGTTCCTCTCAGCTCACCTTGAAGTCATAGGTGGCGTCGGGGTTCTCGTCGCAGGCGATGACCTCCGGCGCCATCCAGTACGGCGTCCCGATGAAGGTGTTCCTCCGCCCCACCGTCCGGTCCAGCTGGGCGCTGACGCCAAAATCAACTAAAAAAGACCCCCGGTCAGGGAAGGCAAGCCGCAGCGTGTGTGTGTGTGTGTGTGTGTGTGTGTGCGCGCTCACCTAGCTTCACCTCTGCGTTCTCCGTCAGTAAGACGTTCTGGCCTTTGATGTCTCGGTGGATGACCTTGTGCTGATGGAGATGCGTCAGACCCTGAAATCAAAGTTTATTTTTTCGGCGTCGCCAGGCAGGAAGTGGTGGCGTGGTCGGGTCAAGGCCCCGCTCTTCGTGTCCCCAGGTTGCTCCTCACCCTCAGGATCTCCCTGCAGATGTAGGCGATCCACTCCTCCTTCAGCGAGTTCCCTTTGGTGTTCTTGATCAGATCCGTGACCGAGCCGGCCCCACAGAACTCCATCACCAGCTGCACACCAACACACGGGGTCAAATGTGCACACCTGAGCAGGTGTGTGTGTGTGGGGTGCGTTGAGGGTCAGCGTCAGACACACACCCACAGCTGGACGTCCATCCCAGGAGGGTTCTTCTTGATGAACGCGCCATAATAGGTGGCGATGTTCCTGTGGTGGCTGTACTTCTTCAACATGTTGATCTCTGCTTTAATCTCCTCCTCCTCATCCTTGGCCACACACACACACACACACAGAGACACATTTGTTGTGAATAAAACATGAAGTTAGCTTGACACCTTCATCGTATGAAGTGAGAACTGATTGAGTAATAGTGTGTGCTTGTGTGTGTGTGTGTGTGTGTGTGTGTGTGTGTGTGTGTGTGTAGACTTACCCCTGTGACGTCCATGACCTTAATGGCAGCGAGCTGGCCCGTTTTGACATGGCGACCCTGTTAAAACACCAAAATCCTTTAGTTCAGCTGGAAAGTGTGAGCTTCTCATCTCGGATCAGACTTTCAGTGTTTTCTGATGGGCGAACTGGCCGCCAGGGGGCGCTGCTGCTAATTAGCCGTTAGCTCTTGTGGGAACATCCACGACATCGCCACAGCGGCGTTCCCCAGCAGGGGTCAGCTGATCGGCTCTTTGTTTAGTTCTTCCTCACAGTGAGGAAGTAGAAATGGGTGCACCTCCAGCCCACCACCCCAACACACACCAGCTCCTCGTGGTAACCTAGCAACAGGGACGGCAGGTTTTTTTTCAGTGTAGGGCATCCAGATGGGGGGTTGGAAGAGGCACAAAGAAGTGAGAGCTGTGTGTGCATATTTGTGCATGTGTGTGAGACAGAGTTCACACTCTGGGTCACTATCATGTGTGTTTCTCACAACCACACACACACACACACACACACACACACACACACACACACACACACACTGGTTGCTGAGCGTTTCATCAGACGGGCTGAAAACGCCTCATTGTCCTGTGTCATCTGATTAAATGTTGCTTTTAAAGCGACGTTGTGGGTCTGGTGATTACGGGTGAGGCTTCACGTGCACGCTACCAGCAGTGGGCGGAGCCTATCGGACGCTTGGCCGCAGCTGTTTGAGTGAAACCTCAGGTGAAAGTCGTCTCCAGACGTGCAGACAACAGCCCGATTCATGCGGCGGTGAGGAAACCGGATAGATTTGGGGATTTGGGATCAGAGCTGGGATTACAGGTGCTAGCTAAAAATAGATTTTAGCGTCATTTTGCTGAAACATCTGTGGACCGTCGGGGTTGATTCCGTCTGCCGGTCCGGGATATCTGGCCCATCCAGGTCAAGTGTGGAGCGCTGCAGGATGGACGGCGGCGAGGAGCAATAAAGGAGAGCGATCAGAGGGCCGATAGCAGCCAGGCAGCAGGACGGAGATAAAGACAGCCGGGGAACCGAGGGAGGGCGAGGAGGAGCCTCCAGAGGAGGAGCAGCACAACGCCTCAGGTTCTGTGTTCAGACAGGCCTCGCATTCCTCTGCAGAACACACGCGCGCGCGTGCACGAGGCAGCGCTGCAGGAGCTAAGGTCCTGCGAAGGGAACGCTCACGTCACCTGCACGCGCGCTCGTTTTGGAGATAAAAGGTTTAAAAGGGCACGGTCCCGTCCGTCAGGTGACCTTTGACCTCTGTCCCCACTCCCACGTCGCCCTCTGGCGAGGCGGGACAGGAAAACGCTCGCTGCAGGCGTGGCCGTTCTGTTCAAACACACCAGCCCGTCTAAGCCTGGATGTGGTAATCTGGGATTAGCCGGGCACCGCCGCCAGCGGATGAACTATCGCCTGCACATCGTTCAGCTCGTTAGCGCAAAGGAAAATTAATTAAGGGGCTGAATTGGATTGAAAAATAGAGGCTGCACTTCCCACTTCCCACTGTCAGAGTTGAGGGTTTCTTGTTTTTGGACCTGAGCTGGAGTTTTCTGGCGTCTGCCTTCATCGGCGACA
>CAAE01010102.1:80838-88338 GCA_000180735.1 Tetraodon nigroviridis | reverse complement strand
TCTCTAAAAGCAGCTTTAAAGGCAACAGTTCAGCAGGTTCATACTGGAGCACAGAAGCAACATGCAACGCATGGAAGACGCGCTGGCTCCAGAGACGCAGCACTCCTCACACAACTCAGAATTCCACTTTTCCTGACACGGCCTCCATGCAGCATCATCAGAAACAAGATTTCTGTGTTTTCATAGAGATGTTTCTCCAGATCAAAGCAGAATTCATAGCGCTGATCACCCACTGGTGCGATCGCGCTACGATCACGTCACCTTTCCACAACTGTCACCCTAAAGCAACACACACATCAGGTCCCTTCAGGTTTACAGCCACAACATGCAACTGAACATACATGACACATTTGGCACGGGTGGCAGAGACGGGCTGCAGCGGCTCTTCATCCCCTCCTCTTCGTCAGCGAGCATCTCTAGTGTCTTCGACGAAGGGTCGGAGCTGCGTTCGCTGTCCTGAGCGTTGCATAGTGTTCATAGGCTTAGTGGGTTAGGGTTACGTTCTGGTGTGGACGGAGGGGGAGGGGCCACGGGGGGAGGGGCTAACGCCACAGAGGGTGAATGGACTGGTTACACTGGGACAGCGTGGATCAGGGGATAGAGGAAGTTTCCACTTAGGGCTCAAACATGACACCACCAGATCATGAAAACATTAGCAAAAATATCTGCAGGAGGGAAGACAAATTCCAGTGAGTGCAGCCATTTTCCTCCATAGCTGCACCAGGAATGACGGAGGACGGTTCGGCCGGCCGGAGGGAACGGCGCATCGCCAGCTCCGGCCCTCAGGTCCAGACCTCCATGGGGACCATGGCCTCCTTGGAGCCGATGGGGGGCAGCAGGTTCTGCTCGCTCAGGAACTGAAGAGGGAACTGCACCACGAAGCCGTGGATCTTCTTCAGCTCCTCCTGGGCCCGGGCGGGGTCCTCCTTCTCCAGGCCCGGCTTGGCCAGGTAGCTCTCCAGCTCCAGGATGTTCCTGACGTCACTGGATGGCAGGCAACGGAAAACCTGGAAGGAAGTAGGAGGAGCCAGAGTTCAGAGTGGCAGCAGTCGCCTTGGAGGAACAGGGGAAGCAAACGTCAGCGCCACCTTCTGGTAAATGGTGGCATTCCGCGCGCAGGTGGCCATCCAGACCTCCTTGTAGAAGTGGTCGCTGATGGGGTCCAACACGTCGATGGAGGGGTCCGTGTGAGCTCCCAGAATGGTTCTGAGGAGACGCGCAGAGAGAAACAGAGTTCACGAAGGACTCGATTTGATACAAGTCAGAATGGCTCTTTCACAGACGCACACTAAAAAAATAGATACACCTGGAAAAGAAACGAAAACCTGGTCAAATGTGGACGTTTTTCTGGGTTTAAGGACTTTCCCTCGAACGGAGGGGACCCATTTCTGGGCGTTTGCGTACCGGAAGCACTCCAGCCGGAGCTGCAGGCCGTATCTTCCCGCCTGGTAGGGCTGCCCGTCCATCAGCGAGGCCACCGTCTCCACGTCCTCCACGATCACCGCCACCTCGCTGTCCCGCTTCCCCAGCATGCTGCGGTCGTTGATGTTGGCCGAGCCTGGAAGCAGAACGCAGTAACACACGAGGTTCCCGGCGCGCGCGTGGGCGCGGGCGCGGCTCACCGATGATGACGGTGTTGTCGTCGGCGATGAGCATCTTGCTGTGCACGTATATGAGCTCCGTCACCAGCTTGGCCTCCAGCTCGGCGTGCGTCCTCAGACCGGCGAAGGAGATGTAGTTCATCCACTGGTCCCCCACTGGGAAGGACAGCAGTTCAGAGAGGAGCGGTGGGAACTTTGAGGGTTCCGCCCCTACAAGCCCCGCCCACAGCCAAGGTGGCATTCCAGAAGAAAAGACTCACTCTCCTTCCTGAGCTGTGAGATGATGGAGCAATCTCCTCTGTTGATGGTCCTGAAACAGACGGGGGACGAAGGTCACACCTGATGGCGGTGCCACGGGTGGGCGGAGCCTCACCTGTAGTTGAAGTGCATGATGGCCTGGATGGCGCTGCCGCCCCCCGTGCTGATGTCTCCCTCGAAGCCCGGCAGCAGCGGGGTCACCACGTACACTCTGTACTTCCTGCCCTCTCTGGAAGAATTGAACGGTCGGGTTCAGTTACCCTCAAAAAGGCGCTCTGGCGCCACCTGGCGGCCGCGCGGACAACTGCAGGTGCGTCATCCGGGTTACTGACAGGACCGTGAGCTGTGAAGGGAGGGTCCACCCCTGTCGAGTGTGTGTTTCACCTGTGAGCCCTGATGATGCGCTCGGCGATGGCGTCTCCTATCTTGTTGAAAACGTGCCGGTTGTCTGCACAGCTGATGAAGAACTGGTTCTAGGAGCAGCACAAGCACCAACACCCGTCGGCGTCACTGGGAGAATCAAACCTCCGAGCGCAAACGCCGGTGCACATGCTGCACCGTGAGCAGCCACGTTGCTATGGTTACCCACAGCTCCCTGAGGTCGGGGGCTGGTGTAGAGTCCTCCGCCGCTGCTACTCACCTCGATGTAGATGAAGTGTTGGCTGTTCTTGATGACGTGCACGTAGGCGTTGTGGATGGACTCCTCGTCGTACTTGATGCCGGCCGACCAGTCGGAGGCCGAGCGGAGGATCTGAGGGCGGACGGCCGGAGGTGAGCGCCAGCGGCCCAGGCCCGGGCCAGCCTCCTGAACCCACCTGGACTTTGGTGTTGACGCAGTCGGGGACTTGGTAGCGCTGCTCCCCGGCCGTGGCGTGGGACTTGGGCAGCAGACACGGGTACGACTGCGAGCGGTACTTTGGCTTCACCAGCTGGGGGAAGAACGAGTGAAGACGGAGGAGTCAGAGCGGCAGAGCAGCGTCGCCTGCGGTTCTTCCGGCGTCCGCTCCGACCTTGGTGAAGTTCCAGCGCTGGATGAAGTGTCTGGCCACGTCGCGCGCCGCCTTGCCGTGCACCACCGAGGCGATGTCGTGCCAGGGCATCCTGGGGGTGGTGTGCCTGTCGATGAAGTCTGGAAGCAGAGAGAGGTGAGCGAGGGAGGCCGGGCCCCGGAGCCGCCGCCCTCCACACCACCGTCAAATGGTTTGTCCAGCTGGATCCAGTCCTTGTACACGAAGTTGCAGTAGTCTTTCCCGTGCCAGAAACGCGTGTTTCCGAACAGCTCCCCGACTCCCGCGTTCACACTGCCAACCGGCTCCATTCCTGAAACACACCGTTCATCACTTAATGGCAGGATTGGAAAAAGCCCCCCCGACGGACGCGAGCGCTTCCCCGCGGACCTGTGGCGTCTCCGGCGAGCTGCTGCCAGAAAGATGCACGTAAATATTTATGAAAGACTGAAGCGCTCAGGCAGGCTGGGGGGCAGTGACGCACGGCTGGAAAACGCCGGGACGGCAGGAACTAAACAGCACTGGGCCTGATGGTGACAGTGTGTAACACACACACACACACACGCGCACACACGCGCGCGCGGGCGCCAGACAGCAGCTCAGGCCAGTAACAAAGCATCGGTTTCCTCCTGTTGGCTCCTTCAGAACCAGATCAGCCCTGCTCCTGGTTTTTAGTTCGGATGAAAGAAAACGGCTCAGACAAGCGTCCAATCCACCGCAAACCACGCCAGTCCAGAGGGGCGGGGCCTTGACCTTGGCTGGCGACCTCTGGGCCTGAGGTCCTGGACCAGAGTGTGTTTGCGGGTGACCGACCATCCCAACCAGAACCGCCACAATCAGAGACACCCTGCGCCGCCGGCAGCTCCGCCCCCAAGCCCCGCCTCCACCTCAGTTCATGTTGAGGTAGGAGGTCGACCCACTTTCTTAATCGTCCAGGTCGCTGTCGCTGTCGGCGGCGGCGAGGCCGTGCTTCTGCAGGTGTCTCCGGATGCTGAAGCGGGTCCTCCTCAGCCGGCCCTGGCTCCTCAGCTTGGGCTGGTCCACCGAGTCCGACAAGCTGAAGATCACCTTGCCGTTGGTCTGGTCGGCGGCTGCGGCCGACGCGGAGGGCCCAGCCTCACTCTGAGAGCAGAGGAAACCAAAACGGTCAACGAGACACCAAGGTCTGACACCAAACCCCGCCAGTCGCGGCTGCTGGCCACCTGCTCCGTCGGCGCCAGCGTCACGCTCCCCACATCCGTCAGCCGGTGCTCCCGGTCGTCCCAGCGACCGTACGCCAGGTCGATGCCCCCGACGAAGGCCACCGACTGGTCCACCACGATGATCTTCTCGTGATGGGCCCACAGGTAGACGGCGGAGGAGACGTGGTCGGGGTCGCGCATCACCTTCCAGAGAAGAAGAGGCCGGGTTGAGCCAGGAGCCAGGAGCCAGGAGCCAGGAGCCAGGAGCCAGCGAGCCAGCTTGAGCCAGGAGCCGAGGCGGCTGCCACCCACCTTGATGTTGGGGTGGAGGCGCAGCAGCGTCCGCTTGCTGTACCCGGAGTTGATGCCCAGGGCCAACTCCACCTCCTTATACAGCATCACAAAGATCCGCACGCCTTGTTGCTGCAACAGGGCCAACAGGTCAAAGGTCAACATGCCTACACATGGAGCAGACCCGGGCCCCTCCGGAGCAGACCCGGGCCCCTCCGGAGCAGACCCGGGCCCCTCCAGAGCAGACCCAGGCCCCTCCAGAGCAGACCCTGATGGATCAGGCTCCTGAGGGGTCTTTGCTCACCGCTTTGCGTCGGAGGATGCAGTCCAGACGCCAGCGGTTTCCCTCCACCACAGGCCTCTTCAGGAAGATCTCAGGACTCAGCCTGTGGATGATGTTCAGGCTGACTGTCTTCTGCCTGTGTGTGTGTGTGTGTGTGTGTGTGTGTGTGTGTGTGTGTGTGTGTGTAACACAGAAACACTGACCACCAGTCTGTGATGAAAATCTCCTCTTTGGCTTCTTCGAGTGCGTTTGCCACGTCCTCCATGTAGGTTTTCCCGGTTCCACGTACCTGAGAAACACACAAACTTTCAGACTCCTTTAACTTTTTAATTCTGCTCTTTCATCAGCTGCATGCATGCACACACACACACACACACACACACACACACACACTTTCTCTGTTTCTCACACACAGAGTCTAGTGTTGCCCAACGGGGAAGGCAGGTGAAGAGCAGGTGAGGCTCACTTTCACTCTGTTTGTGTCAGGTTACTCTAGCGAGACAACCAGACACACACACACACACACACCACACACACACAACACATCACACACACACACACACACACACACACACACACACACACATACACACGCACAACACACACACGCACCACACACACGGGTGGGGTGCGCCTGTTACCAGAGTGTCACACTCACTTTGCCCTGGTGTGTGCTCATATGTCTCCCCTTTAGCAGGACATCTGTCCTCATTTATTGAAAGGTCAAAGGTCAGGTCAGGTCACGGTCATCTACCAGTCATGCGCAGCGTTTCCGTGGTTACCATTTGGCAGGGATGTTTTGCTCCTCCCGGGCGAAGGAGCCGAAGCGGTGGTCGGTGAGGAAGGCTGAGCCGTGTTTCTGGACGAAGCCTTCGATGGCCTGACCCCACCAACGGGCGTGTCTGTAGCTGCTGCACTTCAGCACCAGAGACCTACGCTCGCGCACACACACGCACACACACACACACACACACACACACACACACACACACACACACACACACACACACACACACACACAGGTAACTACCACCAGATCACGCCCACCTTTAGCTGACGCCAGCTCCCGCACACACCTGGACAGGCTGTCGATGCGGACGCCGTGTTTGACCTCCGTGTCCTTGGAGTCCATCTTGATGCTGAACTCTTTGTCCACCAGCATCACGAAGGAGATGGCGCCTGAGTCGGGCTTCATGTACAGCAGGAAGGAGTCCTTCACCACCAGCCAGCTGCGCCCAGTGGGAGCACCCAGGCCCAGTTTAAAGCCGGTCCGTTAATCAGGAGCCTGTGTGAAAGTCTGAGGCCTTGACTGACCGTTTGGACCAGCGGTAGCACATTCTGCTCTGGCCGCAGCAGTTCAGCCCGGGGATCCGATGGCCGCCGGAGCGCTTGGACACCATCCCTTCTCTGAAGGACAGGAGACGCCGTCACCCGGAGAAACCGCAGCTCCGCCCTGGGCTGCCGTACTTACAAGCCTTTTGGTCCCAGATCGTGGATGAACGACAGCTGGCTCGCGTCAATGAACTCCACCTGAAAGAGGACAGAGACGCTTTTTCCAGGCCTGGGTCCAGGTTCTTGAAGTGCTCCTGGAGACGTTGGAGCCCTCACCGTTGCGTGGTAGTTCCTGTACATGGGCATCTTCAGCAGGTTGTTCAGGTAGTCTTCCAGTTGTTTCTGGGGAAACCAGAGACGGGGTCAGGGGTCAGGGGTCAGGGGCTCAGGGTCAGGGTCAGGGTCAGGGGAGGAACCAGCGGCGGCAGCCCGTACCCTGCGACTGGACACTTGTCCCTCTCTGTTCAGCTCGTCCTCTCCTCCTCCTCTGGGCAGGACGGGCATCTGTCTGTCCTCGTTCCTGGTCTGCCTCTTGACCGTGTGGCTGAAAGCAGAACAGCGGGCTGGGTGGTGGCCTCCCAGAGCCCGGAGCTCCCAGACCAGCTGCTCTACCTGCGCGAGGGCAGCGGCAGCTTCATGAAGGTCTTGTAGGTCCTCAGCTCCCTGTGCAGGTCCACAAAGTGCTTCTCCTTCCTCTTCACCAACCACGTAAACTGCCCGTGTCTCATCTCGATCTTATAGACGGCCGGCATGGACTGAAAAACACACAAACCACACGGACGCCAGGTTCTTCACCTCTCAGAACGAAGCCGTCGGTGATTCTTTGGGGAGCAGGCGGACCCGGGACCCTCCTGAGACCGCTTCACCAGCAGGTATCTGACACATACCTGCGCACCCATCACACCTCTGTGAGAAAATAGTTCCAGCCTGGAGGCGTTTGCGGTGCCTCTAACGGGCCCTTCCTGCTGCCTCCGGGCAGAAACCCAGCCTGTCCTGGTCGGGGTGCAACAGCAGCTCATCCCTCACCTTGTTGATGCCCCTCTGCGAGGTGACGTAGAAGCGGTCCTGAGCGGAGGTGAAGCGCTCCACCTCCAGGATCTTGGCGGTGATGGGGGAGGACAGGAAGACGCTGGCCTCGGGCTCCTTGAAACCCACCGTGTGGTAGACGGCCGTGAAGGGCAGGTGCTCGGCTGCAGGAAGGCCCAGAGAAGGGAAAAGTGACCGGAAAGGGCGGCGCCGGACGCGGCCCGACTGGCGACAGCTCACCTGGAGCGCCCGTGTCGGTGGCGTCGTACTCGCCGTCGTCCAGGTCCAACTCGTGAGTGTCCAGTTTCTCCATGATGCCGCTCATGTCGCTGGCAACCAGCTGCAGGGTGCTGGAGGTGGGCTCGGACTGCTTCAGCATGGCGGCCGCTCAGCGCGGAGCCCAGGGCTCACCTGCAACAACCACAGGGTCAAGGTGCCGCCGCCGCTCCGAAACACACACGCGCTGGGGTGGGGCCGGAATCAGCCCGAGCTCAGGATGAACAGAAGGAACCAGCTCCAAC
>CAAE01010102.1:16369-80788 GCA_000180735.1 Tetraodon nigroviridis | reverse complement strand
GTGTGTGTGTGTGTGTGTGTGTGTGTGTGTTTGGGGAGAGTGTCTTACCTTGTAGACCTGCCCATAGGTGCCGTTTCCAACCAGTTCAACCAGCTCAAAGATCCCAGCTGGATCCTAATAGCCAACAACAAAAAACAATTAAACAACAACAGCACGCAAGAGAAGGAGAAGAAGGAGGAGAAGAAGGAGGAGAAGGAGGAGAAGAAGGAGGAGAAGAGGAACCCTGACCCATCTCGAGGTCCCAGCTCTGCTGCTGCAGTCTGACTGATCAACATCTCTGAGATCATCAGCTGCTAATGTGATCCCTCGTATGTAAAACTGATAAAAGTGTGTTTAAATCTCACATATAGGGCTGGAAATGTTAAAAGACACACACACACACACACACACACACACACACACACACGCACACACACACGCGAGGTATGCTTGCAGGTACCTTTTTGAAGGTTTATTGGATTTTCATATCCAAAGATAAGATTATCTTCTGTTTAGTGTGTGTGTGTGTAGTATAATCTCTCTGTATATTTGTTTGTTTGTATGTGTGTATAGAGTGAGAAAGGGGGATAGGGGAGTACTCTGGGAGGGAAGATGATGTCTCTAGAAAGGGATTAGCTTTTAAGCTTCAATTGCAGTTCCAACTCACTCAAGGTCAATCAGTAGCACATTCTGATCCCGGCAGACATGCGCACGCACACACACACCTACACACACACACACACACACACACACACACACACTTGTTCGTATCAACTGAAGGGCGGCGGCAGAAGGAAAATCACCACTGAAAAAGAAACAACAGCCTGAGCTGCCAACACATTAGCTGATGTATGGAACATGAACACCAACGTTAGCACCTAGCTTCAGCTTTAGCTCCAGTCATCTGTGTGTGTGTGTGTGCGCGCGTGTGTGTGTGTGTGTGTGTGTGTGTGTATTATGCAGATGAAGTCATAAACTAAATGTTTAACTTATCTGATCTGATTCCAAGGGTTTGTCTTCAGGGATCAAAGTGCTAGATTAAATATTACGTTAAGACTAAAGAGACAGATTGTTGCTGGAGTTAGTGTGTGTGTGTAGTGTGTTTGTGTGTGTGAGAGAGAGAGAGAGAGAGAGAGAGAGAGAGAGAGAAGAGACGTTGATCTCTGCTCCCTCAGAGGTCCTCAGGTCATGACCTCAGGATCAACCCACAGCCGACTTGAGAGCTTCCATGATGGAGGTGAAGACTAGTCGGAACATCACGCCATCGGACGGTTCTTTAGCCTGCAAACACCGGAAGTGTGTGTGTGTGTGTGTGTGTGTGCGTGTGTGCGCGGCCTCCAGGCTTTGCGTCACAGTGAAATGTCTCCCCCACAGCTTCGTCCTGGGTGACCTAATTTCTAGTCATGATGCCACAGAGGGAGTCAGTCTCATTTAGACAGGAACCTATTCTGAGTCCTGCTCTTTTACTGCATGCACACACACACACACGCACACGCCCACACACACACACACACACACACTTTCTCTGTTTCTCACACACAGAGTCTAGTGTTGCCCAACGGGGAGGCAGGTGAAGAGCAAGTGAGGCTCACTTTCACTCTGTTTGTGTCAGGTTACTCTAGCGAGACAACCAGACACACACACACACACACGCACGCACACGCACACACACACACACACGTTTGAGGTGTGCTGTTACCAGAGTGTGAGACTGACTTTGCCCTGTTGTTTGCTCATTTGTATCCCTTTAGCAGGACATCTGTCCTCATTATTGAAAGGTCAAAGGTCAGGTCAGGTCAGGTCAGGCCATGTCCAGTCATGGCAGCGTTTCCGTGGTTACCATTTGGCAGGGATGTTTTGCTCCTCCCGGGCGAAGGAGCCGAAGCGGTGGTCGGTGAGGAAGGCTGAGCCGTGTTTCTGGACGAAGCCTTCGATGGCCTGACCCCACCAACGGGCGTGTCTGTAGCTGCTGCACTTCAGCACCAGAGACCTACGCTCGCGCACACACACGCGCACACACACACACACACACACACACACACAGGTAACTACCACCAGATCACGCCCACCTTTAGCTGACGCCAGCTCCCGCACACACCTGGACAGGCTGTCGATGCGGACGCCGTGTTTGACCTCCGTGTCCTTGGAGTCCATCTTGATGCTGAACTCTTTGTCCACCAGCATCACGAAGGAGATGGCGCCTGAGTCGGGCTTCATGTACAGCAGGAAGGAGTCCTTCACCACCAGCCAGCTGCGCCCAGTGGGAGCACCCAGGCCCAGTTTAAAGCCGGTCCATTAATCAGGAGCCTGTGTGAAAGTCTGAGGCCTTGACTGACCGTTTGGACCAGCGGTAGCACATTCTGCTCTGGCCGCAGCAGTTCAGCCCGGGGATCCGATGGCCGCCGGAGCGCTTGGACACCATCCCTTCTCTGAAGGACAGGAGACGCCGTCACCCGGAGAAACCGCGGCTCCGCCCTGGGCTGCCGTACTTACAAGCCTTTTGGTCCCAGATCGTGGATGAACGACAGCTGGCTCGCGTCAATGAACTCCACCTGAAAGAGGACAGAGACGCTTTTTCCAGGCCTGGTCCAGGTTCTTGAAGTGCTCCTGGAGACGTTGGAGCCCTCACCGTTGCGTGGTAGTTCCTGTACATGGGCATCTTCAGCAGGTTGTTCAGGTAGTCTTCCAGTTGTTTCTGGGGAAACCAGAGACGGGGTCAGGGTCAGGGTCAGGGTCAGGGTCAGGGTCAGGGGTGGAACCAGCGGCGGCAGCCCGTACCCTGCGACTGGACACTTGTCCCTCTCTGTTCAGCTCGTCCTCTCCTCCTCCTCTGGGCAGGACGGGCATCTGTCTGTCCTCGTTCCTGGTCTGCCTCTTGACCGTGTGGCTGAAAGCAGAACAGCGGGCTGGGTGGTGGCCTTCCAGAGCCCGGAGCTCCCAGACCAGCTGCTCTACCTGCGCGAGGGCAGCGGCAGCTTCATGAAGGTCTTGTAGGTCCTCAGCTCCCTGTGCAGGTCCACAAAGTGCTTCTCCTTCCTCTTCACCAACCACGTAAACTGCCCGTGTCTCATCTCGATCTTATAGACGGCCGGCATGGACTGAAAAACACACAAACCACACGGACGCCAGGTTCTTCACCTCTCAGAACGAAGCCGTCGGTGATTCTTTGGGGAGCAGGCGGACCCGGGACCCTCCTGAGACCGCTTCACCAGCAGGTATCTGACACATACCTGCGCACCCATCACACCTCTGTGAGAAAATAGTTCCAGCCTGGAGGCGTTTGCGGTGCCTCTAACGGGCCCTTCCTGCTGCCTCCGGGCAGAAACCCAGCCTGTCCTGGTCGGGGTGCAACAGCAGCTCATCCCTCACCTTGTTGATGCTCCTCTGCGAGGTGACGTAGAAGCGGTCCTGAGCGGAGGTGAAGCGCTCCACCTCCAGGATCTTGGCGGTGATGGGGGAGGACAGGAAGACGTTGGCCTCGGGCTCCTTGAAACCCACCGTGTGGTAGACGGCCGTGAAGGGCAGGTGCTCGGCTGCAGGAAGGCCCAGAGAAGGGAAAAGTGACCGGAAAGGGCGGCGCCGGACGCGGCCCGACTGGCGACAGCTCACCTGGAGCGCCCGTGTCGGTGGCGTCGTACTCGCCGTCGTCCAGGTCCAACTCGTGAGTGTCCAGTTTCTCCATGATGCCGCTCATGTCGCTGGCAACCAGCTGCAGGGTGCTGGAGGTGGGCTCGGACTGCTTCAGCATGGCGGCCGCTCAGCGCGGAGCCCAGGGCTCACCTGCAACAACCACAGGGTCAAGGTGCCGCCGCCGCTCCGAAACACACACGCGCTGGGGTGGGGCCGGAATCAGCCCGAGCTCAGGATGAACAGAAGGAACCAGCTCCAACCACATTCCTGGCTCAACGCTTGTGTGGGGTCAGCGGGTCAGACGGCGCTGGCGTGTGGGCTCAGGAATGACGGGAATTTAGCTCAAAGGAAAACGGGTGTGGGGATCAATGACGTGTGACAGGCGTCGGTTACTAATGATGGATAAAAACCCATCAGCCAATCAGAAGCTGTTCCTCTGGTGACTTGACTCAAAGTTAAAATGTGGAAGAAAATGCTTGGTACATATTTGAACAGCTGATAAATCAGCCTTACTGTGACATTCTCGGTTAGCCGTCTCAAACATACGGAACAAATAAATCCACCAATGAGGAAGCCGAACAGCTGAGGCATCAATCCGCCCGGCAACAGGCCCCAAACCGCAGGAGGACCGGAAACGCAGCCGGAAAACGACCTCGACAGACACGGAAGGCTCCGTTTATCTGTTTGACCTTCACGGACGACAGAGAAAGAAACCTTAGAAATGAAGTAGATGAGAGGCGCTTGATGCCGACATCCTGAGCGGTTCTGAACGGATCTCATTTGGATAAAAAAGGGAGAACTGTGGTCCGTCTGCGGTCGTCTCTCACTTCCCTTTACCAGGCTTCAGCGATAAGGAACTGCAGCAGGAGGAGCGGCGTGGAATCCAACCGTCTGAGGGCCACAAAGCCCACCGGCATCGTAGAAAAAGCCACAAAACACCCCGGCCCAGGTTCCTCCTCACTCCTTCCGTTGCTACGGTGATTCTGTGGCCCCAGTGTAAACAAGTCAGATTATTTTACACTCACAAGACACCAGATGTGACCGTTTTCATGTTCTTCTCCACAGGATTCCCAGTTCGAGGCTGTGGTGGCAAATTAAACAAATCGGATGCAAATTAGCTGCAGGTTTTTAGCCTCTTTGTCTGTAGGAGGAGAAAATGTGGGTGCAAGTGTGTCTGGGGTGTGTGTGCGGGTGTCACAGATGAGATGTAGAAGGGAGGCTTCTCTCACCATCTCACCCAGTTTGTCAGTTTGAGGAGCAGAAGTGCCGATTTCAGCATCATAACGGAAACATAGAAGCGGCAGCTGCCCAAAGGGTGCTGCAGATCTGAGATCAGACACACAACGACACACAACAGCCTCTAAATACCACAGAACAACGAGAGGAGCAAATAAAAACCTGGATAAGTGAAGATTATGTCAGATCTGTGTGTGTGTGTGTGAGTGTGTGTGTGTGTGAGACAGAGACAGAGCCCAGACATCACTCAGATTAATTGGGAACAGTGTGGAGCAGCAGCACCCACCCCCACAGCACATCACTTGTCAGTCAGGTGGCTCACTGGCACACTCACACGCTCACACACACACACACACACACACACACACACACACACACACACACACGCACTCAGCATGCAGAAACACGCGTGCACGCACATCCTAAGGTTTCATTGTAATCGTCAGAATGAACCGCTAGGGGGCGATGTCGCCGACATCATTCTGAACAAAAATGACAAAAAAACAAACATTCAAAGTGTTCTTCTGTTTATTTTGTCTTTATTATAATTTCCTATCTTGGAACTGTCAGAAGTGCCGCAGAGAAAAAGCCAACGCGGCTGTGGGGAGGAGCGGAGTCGGGCTTTCCAGCCAGGAACCAGAGTGGATGTGAATCTAAACGTGAACGTTGCCGTCAGCGCTGCGCTGAGCGGCGGCCACGCCAGCCGCCACTGTTGACTCTGCAACCTCCTCCTCCTTCATCAGCTTACAGACGGAAGGCCTGGAACCAGGACCTTGCCACACGTTTTCGCCATCCGAGCGCTGTTTTTACTGGCTGGCTGGCTGGCTGGCTGGCTGGCTGGCTGGCTGGCTGGCTGGCTGGCTGGCTGACGAACGCTCGTCTTTCACAACAACCTGAGCAAAGTTTGAAAAGAACCAGCAAGTTCTTCCTTTGGCTGCTTTGGCAACTTCAACCAGCCGTTTCAGATCATCAGTTTCCCTAAAGTCGAGCCTCCCGTGCACACGCGCACACACACACACACCCGCACACGCGCACACACACGTGCAGCGGTGTCACAGTGATGCACTGACCTGAGCACGTTGATGGAAGCTCATCATCTTCCTCATCATCATCGTCATGTCTTTACATTCCTACATGTTTGTTCCCCAACTGGAAAACTCATCACACGCACGCACACACACACTCACACACTCACACACACCCTCCACAGAGTCCTGAGAGAACGTGCACGCCGGACCGTAGCGGCAGCAGACTGAGGCGGGGGGATCGGCCGGGCGGACGGACGCAGGAGGCGCCGCCGGAGGGGAGGGGACAGCCAATCAGGGGGAAGGGGCGGGGCTTCCTGAAGGCACCTGTGTTGGTTTAAAAGGGCTCCAGTTGACAAAGAGACAAAAACAAGGTTTCAGTCTTCAGAATCAAACGCTGATTATTGACTAAAGGAACCACCCAAATCAAACAGTTGTTTCTTCTTTCCTGAAATTATTTATTCTTATTTTACCACCTAGCTCAAGACGACACCCGATCAAAGCAAATCAGCAAAGATACGAGATTTGAGACGAAACACGTAGCTTTAAAGTGATATTCCGAGTGAGGCAAAGACGTTTTAGTGTCAAGTAAAAGGTTCTTTATGGCGCTGTAAACGCGTGAGAGAGCAGCCAACAACCAGCAGGCCGCTGACTCACTGTTGACATTCCGGGGAAGGACCGAAGCTTCGGAATCCCGGCCTCCTCTCAACAATGGGGCTTCCTCAGAGGCTCCCAGACAAGTTCACGGCCAACAGGAGGCACTTTTAACCCTCAGCACGGTGGCCTGAAGAGACTGAAGTAGATGCTTTCCACACTGTCCCTCAGTTGTGCATTTTAATATCTGCAGCTGATAAATAACGTTATCAAACAGGTGAAAAGTTCAGGCTGAATCAACAGAGTCTCTGAGGGCGAACGCGAGAGCCAGGTCCTGGGACAGAGGGGTGTGTGGACGGGTTTTTGTGCAGCATTTAACAGCAACTTCTGCACGAGGACTGTTTTCTTTTTTACTTTGTTTGTCTCAAACTTCTCCCAGAGCAGAAAATGACAGACGTAGAAAAGCTGGAGAAACCAGAGATTTCCCTGTGGGTTCAGATTTCACTGAGTTTGAATAGCTCCCTAACTTTTTTAATTCCTTCATCATGTCCCAGGTCTCAGGGAGGGGTTGCGCCGTGCACGGCTGCACCAGAGCAAACAGGTTCTCCACATGTGAACACGAGCAGCACAGAAACTGCCTGAACCTGAAAATGCATCTGCACCTGGTGCAGGCAGGTAAGCGCGTGCGGCCACGCTCGCACCGGGGAAACACTGACGCCTGGCGGACGCGCCGCGAACTGCAGCGCCGAGACGCCGAGGAGCAAAAGAAGCAATTAAAAGTCAGATTGTGCAGAATCCTGATTGAATAACGACCTTCACACTCACTCACGAGGTTTGCAATCATCACAAAGGTGATGGCGTCGATTCTGAGAGTCAAACACTCTCAGGTGGAGTGTTGGCATTTGTCAGTGGACGTGAACACGCACAGGAATGGAAAGAATGACCGACTGATTTTAATCTAAACAACTAAGGATCACTGGGTTTAAAACCAGGAGTCGATCCCATCACTGATAACTGCTAGCAAGGGAAAAAATCTCTATTTGGCTTTAGTTTCTCTGACCAACACTCAGAAATTTTAATTGGTGACAAGTTAATTCTCACAAACAAAGAAAAAGAACAAGTACTGATCCCGGGGTCAAGCAAGAGGCAGTCGATGAGGACGGGGTGAGTATTTGTCCTGCTCTGCTGGACCCAGAGTCAGACGGGTCCTAAATGGATCACCCTTGACAACAAAACTCAAATCAGATGACAACAAGTGTGTGTGTGTGTGTGTGTGTGTGTGAGAGTCAATTAGCTGAGACATCTCAGACATTCAGCCGACACACCCAGAAGCACAGACCAGGAGGAAAAATCCTGTTTTACCTCCAAAGCAGTCGTTGATATTCAATAAATGCTGGAAAAACCCTGATAAAACGGCAGAAGTGATGAGCGTGCAGAGCTCTGAGGAACGTGGCAGCCAGGAAAGGAGCGGGCCACGCCCCCTTGACCTCTTCTTCCCAGAACGCTGTGTGTGTGTGTGTGTGTGTGTGTGTGTGTGTGTGTGTTTGGTCTATCAGACCTCACACACCCACAAAGTCAATTAGGCACTTCTTTGTGGTGGACTGTTTGCTAGAAAAGCCATTGCATAAATATATAATCACACTCTCTCTTGCTCCCTCCACCTCACACACACCCACACACACACTTTCTCCCACCTGGGCTCATCAAAGCTGGAGCGTTAGTCGGCATCTGAGCTACAACCTGTAAGGCGGCTTTCATCCATGACAATAAAAACACACACAAAACAAACACACACACACTCACACACACACACTGGCTGAGCAGGTTCTTGCCAAACATGCACACTCACACACACACCTTCCTTTTTTGGTGCAAGCCCATCCACTAAGGTGTGGGCTGGCCCCCCAGGGCCCCCCGAGCTGCTCCTCAGAGACCTTCTGCAGGCCCTCAGCCGCCGAGGCCTCTGCGGAGGGAGGCTGACAGAGACGGGAACCTCCACCTCCACCCTCCATCCTCCATCCTCCACCTCCACCTCCACCTCCACCCTCCATCCTCCATCCTCCACCTCCACCTCCACCTCCATCCTCCACCTCCACCTCCACCTCCATCCTCCAGCCTCCAACCTCCATCCTCCACCTCCACCTCCAGCCTCCAGCCTCCAGCCTCCTGCCTCGTTTGGTCATCACATTCAGGACAAATCCGATTAACCTTTAGTTCCTCCAACAGCAGGACGCCGGGAACATGCGGCCCTCTGCAGGTTCCCAGCAGACAGGTTCCAAGCAGAGGGACTGCCCCCCACCCGCTCCCCCCCCCGCCCCAAACCCTTTTCTCGGGATTAAAGCGACTCTGCTCACCTAAACACGCTCGTTGGTTGAGGATTTGGTCACATCCCAACCCACTGGGCAAAGTTTCCCAAGACAATCAGCCCTGTTGACTCAGGCGGGGAATTTAGAGCCAAACAGGATCATGGAATGTGGGGAAAAACCTCCCTAAACCAAGAAATTTGTAATGTGCATGTTTGTAAACGAGTGATGAAATTACCACACGCGCCTTTTGTCACTATGACCACCCGGCAGGTTTAAAGGAAGTGGTTTGTTTTATCTGCTCTATCGAGGAGCGAAAAAGGAAGAAGAAGCAGCGATCTGCCTGAGGACAGGTCGGACCGGGTTTCTGCCCCGTCCTCCGGGCCACCGCCTCCGGGGACAAGCGTCGCCTCTGCGGGTGTCTGCTTGGGGCCACACGGGGGGCGTAAACCGGGAGAACCGCAGAGGTTGGATGCGACGGACGCGCGGCGGACGCGCGGCGGAGGCGGCAGATGCGGCGGAGGCGGCGGCAGCCCGATTGTATCACTGACGCGGAATTCTACACGCAACTTAACGCCAATTGCGTAATTCAGTCCCTTCGCTGCCACCGAGGGATGAAAACTTAGTTTAAATAGTTAAAAAAAACGTGTTCCGAGAGTAAGGCGCGCTTGGAGTAGTGTGTGCGAGCGTGTGAAGCGGGTGTTTAACCTCAGGTGAGGCGTTTTCTTACCTGCCGATGTGAACTGAGGCGTCGTCAGCTGGAGCAGTGTGACCGTGGGGAGGCGCAATGACCCGATCAAGCGTGGTCCCGATGTCAGCCGCTGTCACTGTCATACGCGCGTCCTGTAGGAAACTTTCAAAATAAGACGCCTTCGTACAACAGTCAAAAACGTTAAAGTTTACAATACCTCCTACAAGCAACTCCACTCTTAGATTCTGCTGCTAATATTACTAAAAACAAGAATGCTTAAATATAGCAGCCAAAACCTCAAGTCAAAGCGAAGCACTTACGTTGCACACGACCTCCTGTTTGCGCTGCTGGTATTATTCTGGAGGGCGGAAGGCTTTTTATTTCCGCATTCTGATGCGGATTGACGTGGGTTAAACCACGCCTGAACCCTCGGCGGCTTCATTCCAGAAGACGCCGAACACGCACGACCAGGACGCCCAAAAGCCCCCAGACGAGTCGGCCTGTCACCACTAAAATGGAAACGTACACCTCTTTAATCATCTCTCCGACAGAGAAAATAAAAAATCCGTGCAAAGTTCACTAGAATACGTCAAAAAAAAAAACATTGATGAAATGTTTGTTCTAATTCTTTCAGATTTTCTGATTTCATACTCTTTTTATTACGTGTTACCGTGAAATCATCATTGACATGACAAATCTAAAATCAACCAAACCACATTACCAGTGGGAGAGGAACGTTTCCCAGAATTGTGTGTGTGTGTGTGTGTGTGTGTTAACGTCAGTCACGTGTTTCAACAGCCTGAAAGAGCCTAAATGTGATCAGTGACAAACTGAACTGATCAGTGTTCAACACCTTGTGAATTAGTTTGTTACCTGCAGACAGTTATCACCGGCATGGTTGGACCGTCCCCACAGACACACTTCGCCCCTAAATATCTGGGTTTGGGTCCGAAAAGACACATGAAACTGGTGTCTGAAGGTGGGAATATTTTCAGTTGCATATCTGAAACCTAAGCAACTGGTTCTGTTAGCAGCAAGGTCAGTTGTCATGGGAACGTTTACCATTTAAATTCCTTATGTGTGTGTGTGTGTGTGTGTGTGTGTGTGTGTGTGAGAGAGAGAGAGAGTTTGTTGTGGTATATTACCCAAAACAGATATAACATTCCACTGAGCCACTAATCAGCAGCCTCCTCACTGATAAACAGCTGCTATTATCACTGCAGAGGATGCTAAATGTGTTCCACCAACACACACACACACACAAACACACACACACACACACACACACACACACACACGAAGGGAGGGAGGATAGGAGCCTGACAGGGTAAACTGTGCAGCATTAAAGCAACAGCACATGGACCTGCTGACGTCAGCACTCTGTACCGGGTTTACCCAAACCGGGCTCCCGGGGGTCCCGGGGGTCCCGGGGGTCCCGGGGGTCAGCCGGAGCCTGTCCCAACTGTCCCTTCTGGATATCAGACCAAAAATTTTTATCTCACTTTGTGGTTTAATGTCTTCTGTGCTCATTTACATTTTCCAGTAGGACTAACGACTAGAATGTCGGTGCAGCGTTAGTCAGTCACTTTTCCAAATGGCACCTTTCCAAAAAGAATATCAATGTCCAAGTCAGTGTCACAGACTATACTGACTTCAGAGCCATACAGACACATCCATGTTTCCATCTCCTGCAGCCATTTAGAAGGAGTTTGTGTGAAAGAGGCTAAACTGACTGTTTCAGCAGGTCTAGAGGTGTGTAAGATGGTTCTGAATCTCAATCACGCCTGAACATTTCCAGACAAAATGCCACAATAGTTCAAAGTAAAGGCTTTGTGTGTGAAAGGACGTACGGGTTGAGAGTGTAACCACCGAGCACCTTTATTCTTCGGTGTGAAACGTTGATCCACAGACGACAGGCGAACATGCAGGGTCTCGTTTCCATTTTCCATGTGTGCATCCTAGATCTGCTGTCCTCCTCACTCTTGTCTTGTCGGGAATCTTTTTTCTGGGTTGTTTAGAGGCCAAATCATGCTCACAAACATCAGCAGTTTGTCCTTCTTTCATCCCTCAGGCCCTCCTAGTAAATCTTTTCGGCAACACTCTGCACACTGAGTGGATGTGGTTGTGCGCTCAGACTGTGTAACCATCACACTGTGTACATAAAGAGAAAAAAAAATAATGAACATCGTCAAACTTTGACAGTAAACCTTCTACACACGCTCCTCCTCCTCCATCCTCACTGTACACAAAATTGTGCCAATTCTCTTATAAGGCATAAAAATGCTGCTATATAATTATTTTTTTGTATTTTTTAATCAAATGTCCGACAGTTTACTAAAGCTTGGGGTCAAAATAGTCTTTGGGTTATAGACTCATAATCATACAGCCTGTGTGTTTCACCACTTCGCCTGCAGGCCGCAATAATGCCAACAGGTCAAACTGAGGTAGACGTTTTTAATTTAGAATTTTTAGATGTTTCTTAGGTACGTATATTTACATGGCATGGGTCACGTTTGAGGCTGATCGGAATTTAACGATAACTTCATTATATTAATTTACACTTAAAAAAATATATATATTTACTGTCGAGATCATCGTGGAATCAAGAGTGGTGCTGCTACGACAGGCAAAATTCGTCAAAACATGCCAATGGTTCTCTTGATCCAACAATCCCTCTTTGGTTGATGTGGAATTCTCGCGAGAACAACGACGTCACAGAATAATGGCTGAACATCGCGGATATTAGAAGGTATTTTTCTGCTTTTAGATACCGTGCGGACGATCAAAATAGCACGTTCATGCGAGAGACATATCGCTGTCAACGTCGCATTGCACGACTTACCCTCGAAACAGTTTTAGGATTCTGTACCAACTTAGGAGCGATGCCGGCGGTTCAAACCGTTAAACCTTCGAAATAAGAGCACAGAGTTTACGCGCTTTTTACGATTATGCTGTTAGCTTTAGCTTCGTCACACGTCCGCTATTAATCATTCCCGAAGGTGTGTAATCGTTTTTGTGTTGTTTGTACATTTTACAAATTATTATTTAATACACGCGAACGTGCACATTTTGATGGAAAGTTATTTTAGCTTATCTACGACACTGTTGTTAGCATTAGCCTGTGTGCGAGGCCTGCTCAGGAAGCAGGCGGGAGCTTTTATTTTCCAAAATTGCTTCTACGTCTCACCTGGCAGAGCGTCTAATTCAGAAAATAAAATATATCATCAGTGTTTTTGTAGATGACAAGTGGATGCTTTATGATATTTTGCTTTAACAAACTGTTATAAATGTGTTCGTTTTTTTTTAAATAGTCAAAACAATCCCAAGCAAATCATCAACCAAGGAGAGGGTCAAGCAGTCGCTGCCCAAAGTGAGAATTCTAATCATTCTAATTCTTTTCATGTCCAATAAGAAAATCAGGGCTTATTTGGCTTATATTAAACATTGTTGATGAATGGTTGTGTTAAAATCACATTTCTGAGGTTTTTGTTTCTTTTAATTAATACAATATAAATATAAATAGGAGTTTACCACCAATTGTAGCAAGTTTTAAATGGAAAAACTAATGGTTTTTGTTGGCTGTTGTTCAGGAACTGCGCAGATGGCTCATGTCGCCAGTCACGGAAAGCTGCTCTTGCAGCGTTTGCATGAGCAGCGGGAGATGGATTTTTTGTGCGATATCACCATCATGGTGAGAGATGTGGAGTTCCGAGCTCACCGCAACATCCTGGCCGCCTTCAGCAAGTACTTCTCCTCCCAGGCTGAGAAGGGTCAGGAGATCACCACTCTGGACCCTGAGAAGGTCAGCAGGTACGCTCTGGAGAAGCTTCTGGAGTTCATCTACACCGGACAGATGAACCTCAGCAGGTGAGGCACATTTTTAAATCAACCAAGCTGCTGCTTTTTACCCAAAACGTGAAACTTTAAGAAACTTTATACCGACCAGGTTCTAGATCAGGGCTCAGTCGCTGGTTTGAACAGTGTTTGTGGTTTCAGCACCCGCCAGGCGGCAGTGCGTCGGGCCGCCGTCTTCCTGGGAATGTCGGAGGCCACCAAGTACATGGAGGAAATCCCCCACTGGGCCGAGCAGGGCGAGGCGTCCCAGTCGGAGGCGGATAAGGAAACCGGGCCGTCTCCTCCCAGCCCGGCCTCTGCCGGCAGCGCCAGCTGCGCCGGTTCCCCTGTCAATCGTGTCGGCGCCACCGGAATGGACCGAAGAGGGGAAGGAGGCGAAGGAGCCGACCGAAGAGGGCGGAGATGCGGATGAGGAAGAGGAGGAGGAAGAAGAGCGGAGTGATGAAGAGTTCAATCCCGCAACGCCTAAGAGCGCAGGGAGGAGGCGGGGCAGAAGACCCAAGAGTTTCGGCGGTGAGCCGGCGGCGTTCTGCGGCCTCGTCGGAGGACACCCCCAAGCCCCAGAGCTATCGGGGGAGGGGGAGAGGCCGGGGGAGAGGGAGGGGAAGGGGCCGAGGGCGGGGCCGGGGACGCGGGCGGGGCCTGGCCAAAGCCGAAGAGGCGTCCGAAGAGTCCGACGCCAGCGTGAAGGACTTCGGGGACACCTCGGCGGACTGGAGCCCCTCCCAGGAGGACGACCCCCCGGTGAAGAAGCCCCGCCTGAGCGATGGGCGGCGAGGGCGCGGCAGAGGCCGGGGGAGGGGGCGAGGCCGGCCCAGGGTGGAGCCCAAAACAGAGATGAGCGACGGCGAAGGGGCGGGCGACAGCGAGGACCGGGCGGAGGGCGAGCCGGGCGAAGACGCGGACGAGCTGCCGCTGTCCTGCACCGAGTGCAACAAGCTGTTCAAGGACGTGAGCAGCCTGCACCGGCACGAGAAGATCCACAGCGGCCTGAAGCCCTTCGTCTGCATCTTCTGCTCCAAAAGCTTCAGACAGGCCACGCAGCTGAAAACCCACCTGCGCATCCACACAGGTGAGCCGCCGCCGGGCTGACACAGGGCAGGTCACCTGCACCGGGTCACAGGTTGTGTTTGTCTCCCGCGGGCGCCGCTGGTAGGCGAGAAGCCGTTCAACTGCCCCGACTGTGACAAGTGCTTCGCTCAGAAATGCCAGCTGGTGGCTCACCGGCGGATGCATCACGGCGAGGAGAAGCCGTACACCTGCGAGCGCTGCGGCTTCAAGTTCGCTACGTCGTCCAACTACAAAATACACATCAGGTAAAGGCCCCGCCCCCTCGCCCTGGGTCCTGGGCCTAACCCCGCCCATTTCCCCCCGCAGGCTGCACAGCGGGGAGAAGCCGTACGTCTGCGACGTGTGCGGTCAGGCCTTCGCTCAGTCCAGCACGCTCACCTACCACAAGCGGCGCCACACCGGGGAGAAGCCGTACCAGTGCGACCTCTGCGGCATGTCCTTCTCCGTCTCCTCCTCCCTCATCGCTCACGCGCGAAAGCACACCGGTGAGCCCGCCCTTGCAGGCGCGAACCCCGCGCGTGTGCGCTCCCGTCTCACTCCAGACGCGCTGTCCTGTTGCAGGAGAGACGCCGTACAAGTGCTCGCAGCCGCAGTGCAGCTCCAGCTTCGTCACGTCGTCGGAGCTGAAGAAACACATGAGGCGCCTCCACCCCGGTGGGTTCACGCACCTGAAACATCAGTGGTGTGAGCCGTCGGCGTCTCCATAATGTGTGTGTGTGTGTGTGTGTGTGTGTGTGTAGATGGGAACAGCGGCGTGCAGTGTCTGCTGTGTGGAAACAGGTTTGCTAGTGTGAAGAACATGATCAAGCACCAGGAGAAGGCTCACGCGGATGAAGTCAGGCAGCACAAGGAGAGGGCCCGAGCAGGTCAGCTCTGCGTGCGTGTGTGCGCGTGTGTGTGCGCGTGTGTGTGAGAGTGTGAGATTACCTTCCCTGTTCTCTGTGTTTGAGCAGTGGTCCTCCTGGCCTCCAGTCACCCCGTGGCCTTTGTGCAGAGTAAACTCTCCCTGGACGCCAAAGACGCCGCCGCCAGCGCCGAGCCGCCCAACCCCGAGCCCGCCACGCCCAACCCCAAAGCCGCGGCCGCGTCTGCGGGCGCCGTGGCCTCCGACGCCACCGCAACCTCCGACACCTCCGCTTCGGCCGCTTCTGCCGTCATCGAGAATTTTAAGGTGGAGCCGGCTCACATTTCCATCAACCCCTCCGACCAGGTGAGCTTTGAGCCCGACCAGGAGCAGACCATCAACTCGGACACGCTGCACGCGCTGGTGGAGCAGCTGCGGCCGTCGCCGTCCCCCGCCGCCGGCCTGGAACAGATCGTCATCATCAGGACGGTGGACAGCGCCGAGCACAACCCCTCTGAGCAGTGAGGAGGAGCCGGACACGTGGCCGAGCGCCACAGCTCGCTGGAAGTAGTCGAAACAGAAGCCGCGCTGAGTTTGATACATTTAAACGCTCTATTTTTACAAAGAAAAGTCCCATTAAAAAGAACAGACAGCGCTATTAAACATAGAAAATGATCTTTTTAACTCTGTAAACCTGGCGTATCTCAATATCCACATACAGTTTTTGTGTTATTATTCTTCAGATTGATATTTTAATGTTTTTGGGGGTTTTTGCTGGTTGAACTTCGCCAGGCCCTGTAGCTCCTGCACTCTCCTGCAAACCAGCTGTTTTTGTCAGACAGTTGGGGTGTATCTGTACAAAGAACGCAGGGATGAAAAAATCTGGCCCCTGAACTGACGTTCGGCCTCCACACACACCTTCCACGTGAGGGGGAACAAAGTCCTGCTGTCTTGGTCGGCTTGCTGATTTAACCCAGGATTCATGCTCCAGTTTAGCAAGTTCTGCCTTGTTTTTTCTGGCTTCATTTCTAATGTTTTTATGCTTTTGGAAGTCATAAACGGACTCATTTGTTTTCCGTTGCAGCTCCTTTCACATGAATAATCAATAATCGACAGCTGATCGCCGTTGGGTGTTGACTAATTGATCTTATCTGATAGAGTAGCCGTACAGCTGTTGCATTGCTGGAATGTGTAATGTAGTTAGCGTTAGCTTTGTCGTCGCCGCTGTGTGTTTCTCTTTGGTTTTCATTTGTTCATACGTTTGAGATGAGACCGGCGTTCCTGTTACGCCATCAGATTCTAATCATGTCGAACTCCTAATTTGCTTTTTTTTTTTTTTTTTTTTTAAAAAAAGGTTGTTTTAGGTTTTAGCATCAGTGATTGTATATTTTGAAGGAAAACACATTGTATACAGTTTTTGTTCTGTTGTCACAGTTTTGGTATGCTCTTGATCTTTTTGATGAACTAGATGCATAACTTTTACAGTCCTATTACATGTACACATTCACTACTGTATGAAACACTGTACCAGCGGAAAATAAATGCATAAAGAGACCAGAGGTTGGAATTTCTGTTTCTGGATGAGATTAGAAACTTGTATGTTGTAAATGAGTGCCCTCAGTGGAAGGATGGAGGGAGGTGATCAAAGCCCCTGGCCTGGAAGATCAAGGGCCAAAGTCCCAGAGATCCTTTGTCATTTGATCTTACTTCTGCACGAGGCCAGGTGTGCGCTACCTTGTCTGGCCCTAACCTGTATATTTCCTTTTTTGAATCTTTTTTGTCCCTCACCAGTCACCGTCCCACCGGGTTGCCACAGCAACGGACACTTCCGCAACGATGACGGTCACCAGCGAGAGTTTCTCAGAATTTTACACGTCTGCCTGCTCTGAACACCAAATACAGATAAATCCACACATTTTGGAGGTGTTAGAAACAATGTTGCTAACCGAGTGAGTGTTTCAACACAAACAGACGTTAATTCCATCAGATTACGACGTGTACGTAAAACTCAGAGCCGAAGGGTGCGTTCAGGGACTACCGCTTAAAATCCGAATTTTGACGATACTTTATCTATAATGCGGAATGTGTTTTAACGGTTGGGTATTAAGCGGGTAGGATAATGGATGGATGGATGGTGTTTTAACGGTATCAGCCCATGTTGTTAGTGTGAACGTTGTCTGCACGTGAACGCAGCACGGGCGTCCTTTTCAGTGTGGCTTTCGTGTGGTGTTTAAATTTGTTCACATTTGGCAGAAGTGTCACCTTGAACCTGTCCGGGAGCAAAGGGATGAAGCGGGTCCAGCGACTGGATGACAGAGATGCTCTTGCTGTCTCCAAATGTCTGAAAAACAACAGGCGCGTCACAGGTGAGCACAGGGTCCCGCGAGGCCTCAAACACCCCCAGGTTCACCAAGGTTCTCCTTCATGCCAACAGGTCTGGATGTGAGTTACAACAACATAACAGACGAAGGCTTGAGACACCTTGCTGACCTTTTACGGGTAAGAAGAGTGTGAAAGCTGCAGATTTAAACTGACCTGTGTGTGTGTGTGTGTGTGTGGGCCCCGGCCAGAGGGCCACTCCTGGTTTCTCTTACTTTTTTCAACAGGGTGATTCGACTCTGAACTTCCTGGACCTGCGGTTCAACGAGTGCCAGGCAGACAGCGCTGCTGTGCTGGCAAAGATCCTGCAGGTTAAATCCAACCTTCCGACGGTTCCATTCCAGTGTGTGTGTGCTGAGTCCGTCTGTCTGTCTGTCCACAGGGTAACCGCACCTTGTTCTCTCTCAGACTGTCAGGAAACAAGATTGGGGACAGAGGAGGGACGCAGCTCGCCACCATGCTGCAGGTTAACGACTCCCTGATGGAGCTGGAGCTGTCTGCATGCGACCTGGTACACACACACACACACACACAGAAACACAGGATAGCACTTGAGTACAGGCACTTGGCACGCTAATGCTAACAGGACCAACGCGTAAACCTGCAGGGCATCCACAGCGTCATGATGCTGGCCCACGTGCTGAGAAGCAACCGCTCCCTCCGCTGTGTCGATTTCAGCCAATCGCTGCTCATCAGCCACCAGGTAAACGGCACCTGTTCCTCAAAAGAGCTGCTGAATCTGAAGCGAGGCTCTGCCGGTGCCAGGAGGAGTGGCTGGTCCACGTCTCCAACATGCTGGTGGTGAACAGCACCCTGCTGGAGCTCCGCCTGGGCATGGCGGGAATCACCGACACCGGGGTGCAGCGACTGGCTGAGGGCCTGCAGCTCAACCACAGCCTGCGCTACCTGGATCTGCGCTGGTACGAGCAGAAAGGTGGCAAACGCCCTCGAAAGCGCAGGTTGACCTGAGAGAGCTCGTTTCCGCAGCAACAGTCTGAGCTGCGATGGCGGGTTTTATCTGGCCGAGGTGCTGCGGAGGAACCCGACCCTGGACGTCATCGATCTGTCCTTCAACCGCATTCAAGATGAAGGAGCCGTGCACCTGAGCAGGGCGCTGTCCCTGCCGGGCTGCGGCCTGAGAGCGTGAGTGGCCGTGGACGCGCGCCGTCGCAGGCGCGCCGTCGCAGGCGCCGCGTTCCCACTTTTCCTCTGTCAGTCTGTCCGTCAGGAGCAACAGCATCAGGACAGAAGGGCTGCTGTCTCTGGCCCGAGCTGTGAAGGTCAACGCCAGCCTGACTGACATCAACATCTGGGGGAACTACCTGGAGGAGCCCGTCTCCCAGGTAACGCCCAGATGCAGCACTTCCTGTCTGCTGAGCTCAGCCTGGCTCCATCTTTGCTGGCTCGTCCTCAGGCCTTCCACCAGCTGATCTCCAGCCAGCGCCTGCTGCCCGACAGGACGGACGTCACGGCGTACGAGGTGGACGGGCGGGTGTTTCTGGCTGAAGTCTCCAACAGCCTGGACAAACACCGCCACAGGATAAGCTCCTCCCCCTCCGCCGCGCAACAGCCGAGCGGGTAGAGACCGGCGCCGGGCTGGGAGAAGTTTGAACTTCTTCGCACGCAGATGGAGAGATTTTACCGTTGATTCAGGAGTCGGCTTCAGGTTTTCTAAGATGATTTGTTCTCACTCTCGGTTGGTTTCAGTTACAGGCAAAAGTGCGCTTGTTTTTACCTCGGAAGCATTAAAGAAATGAACACGCAAGCTGAATTTAGAGCAAAGTCATTCCTGAGGGTCACAGATCCCTCCATCGCCGCCTGACGAGGCTCTACTCCTCAGGTTGCGTCTCCTCTGAGCTCTCCTGATTGGGCCATTTTGAAAACACTGCCCCGCCTTCGCCGGCTGAATCCCACTCCAGGCAGACGCTCCTCTTCCTCAGGAGGCGGTCCAACTTCTCCCGGTCCTGAGCGTCCACGGTCCACCGCTGCGCCGCCAGCCGGGTCAAGGCCGGCAGGCGAGGGGAGCGCCCGGAGCAGCGAGGGCAGCCAGGAGGAGCAGGAGGCGGAGGAGCACGGGCGCAGGCTGAGGTCCAGCTCCTCCAGTCCAGCCAGGCCTCCGGCGGCCAGCAGCCCAGACCAGCCCTCCTGGCCCACCGAGCCGTTGTAGGACAGATCCAGGAGCCGCAGGGAGGACAGGGCCCCGCGCCGGCACACCGCCGCTGCACGGGACAAAGACCGCAACCCGTGTGGCTCAGAGGGACCCCTGACTTTCACAGGTGGGTGTGTGTGTGTGTGTGTGTGTGTGTGTGTGTGTTACCTAAATGCAGCAGGTCATCGGTGGTGAGAGCACAGCTGCTGAGGCGGAGCTCCACGACCACTGACGGCTGCAGAGCATCCAGCAGCAAGGCCAGACGCCCGCCGACCACTTTACACCAGGACACGTCCACACTGGACAGGAATGGCACCGCCAGAGCTGACACACACACACGCGCGCGTTAACACAGCATCACAGGGGAACGTGTGTGTGTGTGTGTGTGTGTGTACCCAGAGAGGTGAATGACTCTTCATTCAAGCTGCAGCTGTTGAGAGGCAGATGTTTCATCTGCTTCAGCGGGAGGGCGGAGACCAGCGGGTGGACCACGCCCCCAACCTCCTTATTGGACGACACGTCGAGCGCCGTCAGCGCCTGCAGAGGAGGAAGCGCCTGGACTGGGGAGAACGAGTCACGTGACCGTTTGGGACAGGCAGGTGGGGAAGTTTGGCGCGTGCGGGCGCTCACTCAGGGCTTCCAGGTCACCGCAGGTGAGGCCGCAGAGGTGAAGGTCAAGGCTCTCCAGGCCTGTGAAGTGAGCCAGGTGGAGGGTGAGATGCTTCAGTCCTCCAGCCAGACTCTTGTTACAGGACAGGTCCAACTCTCTCAGCGCAGGGAGGAGGTGGAGGGAAGCACCTGCAGGACAACGAGGGGGGACGGTCCAGCGATCGAAAGCCCAAACTGGAAATATCCAGAACGACTGAAAACACACCAAGGTCCTTGAGGCTGTCCACAGTCAGACCACAGGCCTGCAGCCGGAGCGTGTGGAGGCCGGCAGCGTGGGACAGCGAGGCTGCCAACTGTCCCAAAGCGCCGCCATCAGCTCCCAGTAGAGGGTTACAGGAGGCGTCCAGCACACAGAGCCTGGGGAGCGCAGAAACGGCGCTTCCTGATGAGGCAAACACAGGACAACAGTTCCGCTGCTGGATGGTGGGAAATGTAGGACACTGACGTATCTTTGCTCTGCTGACGTAAACAGGCCGTACCCAGCACAGCAGCATCCACTGCCGTCAGCTGACAGGACACCAGGCGGAGCTCCAGCAGCGATGGGCCCAGTTTACCCAGCATGCCTTGCAAAGCGGCGCCCCCCACACCGCCGTTCCAGGACAGATCGAGGACCTCCAACAGAGAGGTGCAGCTCAGCATCTCACCTGTGCAGAGACAGAGCGACCTGAATCGAGCCGTTCCCATGGAAACCTTTCTCCGGAGAGGTGGACCCACCCAGGGCGGTGGCGTCTTCTGCGCTCAGGCGACAGCCGCACAGCCGGAGCGCTCTCAGCCCAACAACATGGCGGAGGTGGGAGGTCAGCGCCTTCAGACAGCCACCAATCAGCTCGTTCCAGGAGACGTCCAGCTCCTCCAGCTGGGGGAGGAACTCCAGAAGCGTCGCTGTTGGGCAACAGGAGCAAACAGTTGTTTTGAGGCCACACCGAGGTATCTACTCTGTATACCGCCCAACCCAGAGCCTGGGGAGGACCCTTGAGCAGAACCCAGCTCTAATGAGGGTCACCTCTGAGTTTGGGGACGGAGACAGAAAAAGGGAGGACAGAAAGGAGTCAAAGAGAGCAGGTTGAGCACCGAGCTCCAGCAGGTCGGTGGCAGTCAGATCACAGTGAGCGAGGCTCAGGCTCCGGCTGTCCACCTTCTTCCCCAGCTTCTGCAGAAAGAGGCACACTCGGCCCCAGCCGACGTCTTCCTCGGCGTCTGCGGCCTCGCCAGCGGCTGAAACACAAACGGAGACGTTTGCCATCATCCAAGCCTCGGGGGTGTCTTCATTTCCTGCCTTTTTGGTTGCACCTGAACCGTTTCCTTTCTCCTCCTTGACTTCCGTCTCTCCGTTCTCTGGGATTCCCGACCGGTCCGAGGACCAGGACAGGAACCGTCCCAGTGGCCTTCTGTCGGAGGAGGTGCGTTTTCTGCGGATTTGGCTCATGATGACGTCCAGAGGGGAGCGCCTCTGACTGCCGCCATCACGCCCCCGGGTTCCCTCTGACCAATGAACAAAAGACCCATCTCGTTCTGTAAATCCTTTGAGAATATTTCAATAATTTTCACCATTTTTCTGGCAGTTACATCAAGTTTTTTGTTATTATTGGTTAAATAGTACAGTATTTTCTCTGTGCGTCAAAGTGTCCAATTAAGAATTAATAATACTGTTTAGGAAAAAAAGGTAAGTGGTTTGGAAACACCTGCGTCGTTTTGATAGGACGACAAAAAAGGAAGTTGAAGCCGGATGACAAAAAATGAAAACTAAACTAAATAAATCACAGTCCAGCTGTGGAATATTGGCTTACCTGCTGACTCCATGCACAGATTTCGGAAGGTGAACCCAAAATCCAAACTTTAAAACAAGCTCTTCAGGTTCAAACGCGCCTAATCAGCCTGCGGTCACGGTGATGCGTTCACGGTCCCTTTGTTCACAAGGAAGCGATTTGATGCGTTTAAATCGGCGGCGTCGACTCCAAACGGATTCGAATCAACGTAAAGTCCACCGACGATGGTAATTTTAGATTTCAGACGTTCGCCTTTTGGCCTGGAACCTCGGACACCTGCGTGACGTCATACCCCGTGCTCGTCAGGTGGACATCCCGGAAGTGCGACAACGCCATCGGTAAACGCTGGCATCGCTGCCAACCTGAGGAACAATATAAAAAGTATTAAATATAGCCGGATCTTTGACTGAAATATAACCTAAAAGTTATTATTATAAAAGCAATTTATAAATAACAAAAATCAAGTACATATTTAAGAGTTTGATTGTAGTTCAAAATTAAAACGGTCTGGTTAAATTAGGTGTAAACGTTCCCCTGAACTAGATTTTCCAGAAAAATCTTTTATTTTAAATTCCAGTTTTAAACTCACACACACAAAATGACTCAGCTAGTTTTCCTAATAATTAAGATCACACTTTTTCATTAAAAAAGTCCAAAACCTAAAATGAAAAAATTGCATGTGGTAAATTTTTTACAAGATTTCTAGTTATGTAAGGTGAAATAAATGTAAGTTTATAATTTTGGTGGCTCTGTTTTCAAATGTTATCCTGAAGAACTTGAGTGAACATCCGCCGCTACACTCCATCACTGTTCAGGACACGAGAGGATGCTGACAAACGGACGTCAGAGTTATTCTGAACATTGTTTATTGGATGTGAATGAAGCTGCAGGTACAGAATTGGGTTCTGCGTGTTTGCAGGATAATTATGAGAGTCCAAAGAGCCTCCTGTGAGCTCCTCCACCTGATCTGTGAGGAGGTAACGGAGCTGAAAAGGTTCTGGTTTGACCGACTGAAAGACGTGTGGAGGGAGGAGCTCTGCTCTTCACTCCTCCCTCTTTATGATAAAAACAAAAGCGCAATCCAAGAACTGTGGGGTTGCGACTGGAGTTGCTGTAGCGTCTCGTTGTTGTTCTCAGTCGTCGTCCACCGTCGGGGTGATGGTCACACCCCTCCTGATCTGTCCCCATCCGATGAGACTGACAAGGACAAACATAAAACACAATTATTCCCTCAACGGTAGGAAAAACACAAGTGAAGACCGAATGTGTTTTTAGCATGAACAAGTGCATCATCTCAAACAGATATAAAATACATTTAAAAACCAATATTTCCGTGTATCAGAGCTGTTGACTTACCGCCAGTGTTTCTCCACACGCCGACTCAGGGCGATCTTCTCGCCCACCTCCGTGCACACTGGGTTCGTGAGGACAATCTTTGCCAAGTCAGCCTTGACGGCACTGACTCGGCCTCCTGTGGACAGGGAGCCGATGTTCACCATCAGCACCTCGTTCTTGGATAACTTCTGGACCTGTGGGGACACGAGAATGTTGGAACTGGGCCCCAACGTCCAGGGTAAACCCGCTCCGGTGCAGCTCCCCTCGAGCAGCTCTCACCTTGGCAGCCTTCTTGTCGCCCTCTGTGCGGACCCCCAGCAGCCGCCTGAGCAAGAAGTAGGAAATCTCCAGCTCGGTGAAGATCTCAGGCAGCGCGCCAACAGCACCGAGCACCTGGCCGACCATACGGTCGGCTCGGCAAAGCGTCGGGTCGATTTTGGTGCCCACACCTGCACAAACAACTGAGCTGTCATTCTGAGAGACGGGTTTTTCAGGACATAAATGGATCTCTGACTCACCGATAAGGCCTCCCGGTGCAGCGTACTGCAGGTCGTTGTGTTCTGCAAACAACGAAACGATCTTGGAGAAGATGGGTTTGCACATCAGCTTTCCTTCCTGGTCCTTGGAGACGATACCTGGCCGCACCTCAATCTCCTGGCCCACCTGAAGACGCAGAACAAGGTGGAATCATTCCTCCCTGTAGAGTCGTTCCTCCACAGGGAGAACCAAAGCAGACCAGATCTGACCTTGAGGACACCCTTCAGGATACTTCCTCCTGCCACGCCACCTTTCAGGTCATCCACTTCACATCCAGGCTTGTTCACGTCAAAAGATCTGATAACTGCAAACACGTTTACGTTCCACTGAGACAAAGTCCCAAACCAGAAATATAGGTCAACATCCGAAGGAAGGAAGATGCGAAGGTTTACCAATGAGCCGCGGCTCAGACGTGAAGTCTCTGATGGGCACCGGGATCTTTTTGACGATGTACTCACAAACCACCTCGATGTTGTACTTGAGCTGGGCCGAAATGGGAATGATGGGAGCACCTTCAGCAACTGTGCCTGCAGGAAACACAGAAAAGTGACCCAAATCAGCCGAAACAAAGGAAACATTGTCTGTTTTCTGCTCCAAAAGTAAAGCAAAGAAGAGGAGCAGAGCGGCTAGCGGCAGCAGACGACCCGGCCAGCACTCACCCTGTACGAAGGCGAGGATCTGCTCGTACTGCTCTTTGGCCTGACTCTCCTTCACGAGGTCGATCTTATTCTGCAGGATGAGGATGTGCTTCAGCTTCATGATCTCTATGGCAGCCAGGTGCTCCGATGTCTGGGGCTGAGGACATGGCTCGTTGCCCGCTGAAGAAGGGGGACAAAATAAAGACACACTCACCAATGAGCCGAGACAGCGTTTGTCCTGATGGTCGGGGTTGAGAAATCAGACACGTACCAATGAGCAGGAGGGCTGCATCCATGACAGCAGCTCCGTTCAACATGGTTGCCATCAAAATGTCGTGGCCAGGACAGTCGACGAAAGACACATGTCTAAGAGAAAGAAAACAACGATGTAATAAATCTTAAACACCCTGGGAAGTGACAAGCCTTCATTTCTGCAGTCTCACCTGACCAGTTTGAAGCTACCCTTGGTACCAGGGATATCTGAGGGGAACTCATCGGGAGTGCTGCTGCCACACGACCTGTAGCACTCCGGTCTGGGACAGCTGGGATCATCCAGCTTATACACCTTTATAAAAATGATAAGACGGGATTCATTGATTAGGTCCTTATCTGATCAGAACATAACCTTAAAGTTTAACCAGACCCCTGACCTTAGCATTAGCATATCCCAGCTTGATGGTAATGTTCCTCTCCAGCTCATTTTTGAACCTGACGGTGTGAACTCCAGAAATTGCTTTCACCACCGTGGATTTCCCGTGGGCCACATGACCAATGGTGCCTGATAGAGAGGAAATCCAAACAATTGTCTCTTTAAACACGTTCAAACATCAGGAAGCTAATGGCAGCGTGATTGTGATTCCATACCAATATTGATGGTGGCCTGTCTGCTAATGATCTCTGGTGAGAGAGGCGTCAACGAAGTTACATCCTGCAGAGGGAAGAGATCAGGTAAAACACTAAAATCAACCAGCTTTCAGCTCAGGAAAATCAATATTTCCCTGCTTTAATTGTAGAGACTGAAAAACAAACAAAAAAGGCAGCCAAGGCAAACCACGTCAAACAGATAGTCATTTTACCCTGCAAATATTTAAAATGGAGACCAAACAGTAACATACGTTCTCAGTGTTGCTATTCTACTCACGTTTAAACGATGCTAAACTATCAGGGTACATGTAATATCAACTAATGTGACAAGAATCACATTGGAATCAATCGATACACATTTATGAAAAAGATAATTACTCTGAGGCGCATTCGTAAAGTTATCATTATGAGGAAATCTTTAAACCTAAAGTATCGATGCCAACGTTTCGCCTAAACATGTCTTTAAAAATGTTATAGATGCAGAAAAGGAAGTAGATGAGGTTGAACTCGAAAGGCGTGAGTTTACAGGCTAAACGTTGGCGAATTTCACTCACGTAGCTCCTTTCAGCGCACGCACCGCCGGGCCTGCCGCCGTGTGCCGGGTGGTGGCACAGCAAAACCGGCGGCCAGCACTACTATTAACATTACATTTGATCGTTTCAGCGGATCGGTACACTAATACGGTGGGGAAAAGGCCAAAAAAATAAATATGTCATGACTTACCAGAGAACTGAGGTCTTGTTTAGACAAATGAGGCTGCCCAAGCGTTGTGCCAGACTCGTCACCCGCCATCTTGAATGAAAGGGAATGGCATAGGAGGCCGAAGCGAATGCCTGATCAAGATCACCCTTTTTTCCCTACCTCTCTTGCAAGAATTAGTTATTGAATCATCTTCTGCCTAGGTAAAAGGTATTCTGAGTGGAAAACCATATACAGAAAAGATGGAACACCTGTTACTTTTTTTTCTTTTTGACAAAGGCGTCCCCCCCTCCCCCCCGATGGTAACTTGTGTGTCATTCGTTTGCGTCGACAAATGGGGTCTTTTTACAGCAGCTGATGCAATTTTAAGATACTGTATAGAACAGTTTACATAAACAATAAAAAGTGTTGTAATTTGCCCATATATATTGCATGTTTTTCGTTTAAATTGGGCACATATATTAATTATGTGATTCTAGAGAAAGAAAATTATCAAAAAGTTTTTATTCGCGTACCAATTCCGGCGCGTGTCAAATACGTCATCGACGTTGTTTGTAGTTTTACGTTTAACCATAATTCAACTATAAACTTTATCTATAAATTAATGTAACAAATTTGTTTCCGCTCAAGCAATTAAAATAGCAAATTAATCTTTTGAAAATTACTTTTCCTAACCTAACAAAATATCAGTCATTGTAAACGTAATGAATTTTTGTTATCTTCTAGGATTAGGAGCTATACACTGGGATAATTTAGTGTGTTGCTTTACAAATAAAATAAAAACAAATGAAATAAATAAATAAAATACTAATAAATAAGGTATATCAATGATTTAATAATTTAAACGACTGTTAACTTGTTTCTTCGTTCGTGTATTAGAGTGGTACATCACCTAATTGTACGATCTTTAGGTGTTGCACGACGCCCTTCAGTTCCGCCCAAAGGGGAAATGACGCCATTGCAGAAAATGGCGTCTGCAGATACTGTACACCGCTCTGGTTCATTACCCATTTAATTCAGAGTCAGGTCGGGGGTCTCTGGGTTTGGCAGGTGTAGGAAAGCATGGCAGTGAACGGCTGCCGTCTGTACTCTTAATTTTGGCATCGAACCCTTAACTTCATGTCCGAAGGAGCCAGACCGTCCTGGTCGAAGAGGGGTTGTGGGGATTCGCACCGCCGAGGTGAGGCGGCTGGATTTTTAGCTGCTAGGCTAAAGCTGGTCGATAAGAAACACAACCCCCTCAGCTCCATTTACCTCTGATTTAAATCGTCACAGTTTATTTGCCTTAGTGAGAACTAGCCAAAGAGAAACCACTGTCATTCATTACACCCATTTACTCTGTTACAAGTGCACTCTGGCTAAAGTATTAGCTAACTCTGCCACTGCCGTTAGCGGCGCTGGTAGTGGGTTCAGTCTTTGTTTTTGGACACAAGATCAGACCTCCTGTGCCATAAGTGTGTATTTATTCCCTAGAAAATCATTGAAGAAAGAAAGAAAGCCCTAATACTTGACCGATTCTCGCATTCGTAGTTGGAGTGTTGGAGCTTGTTCTCAGTCATGAGTGTTAACCCCAACAGCCGAGTCTGTCACCGAGCATAAAAAACTACTTTTGTTCTCATTTCAACCTGCTACTTTATTTACAGTTAATATAATTTAGATGATTGATTCATGATTATTATTTAACCAACGAAAGACAAAAAATGTTTCATAAAAATGAGATCTTTTTCCTACAGAAATACCATGTAGTATTTTCAATCTTTGACCTTGTAAAGGCTAAACTGCGTCCTTCGAGGACATCTGACAACATTGTCGTGCCTCCCGCTTCTCCCTCACACCTGATGACTTTTCTTTTGTTGTGTCTCTCAGATCCGGGGAAACATAAACACAGGAAATGCGAGCGGCCCCTTAGTGCTCAGCTGTCCAAGCCTGTGATTGTTCACCCGGGCTCCAAAAGGTACGTGTTTCTCATTCCACAGCATGTCACGTTGAACTCCAAACCCACATTTATCACTGTCCAGAAGCTGAAGCCATCAGGCCCATTTTTCCTCTCAGAACGCCTGCCTCAGTAGTGTCTAATCTTTTAGTCAGTGATCCGGACACACTGAAGGGTAAAGTCAGTGGTGCCACAGTGCCCCTGAGCAACACGTTTGTTTTCTGTATATCTGCACAAATCTGCGGGCCCTGTTTACCTACAGAAGCCACGTCTTTGGCTGCTCCCAGGCTGGACACGTGGACGTTTGCAGGCTTTCATGGTGTTAATGTGCTGGTTGTGTTGGCTTTGTTGTCCAGGTGATTGGCGCCCAGACAAGGGGGCATTGTTAGCATCTGCTGGACACAAGGGGCACTGTCCTCTGATTGGCTCGGACAGCCCCTACTGACATGCCCGTGGCCAATCAGAGGTGAGTGTGCTGTGTGTGTGTAGGTGTAGGTGTGTGTGTGGTTGTTGTTATTTGTATTTATGGTGTATTTGTCTCCTATGCTGCAAAGACCTGACGCGTGTTTGTGTAAATATTTGTGCGTGACGTCTGTGGGAGTGTGACTGTGTATCTGCGAGTGTGTGTTTTAAGTATTTTCTGCTTTTTCGAGCAGCCTGACTGTTGCGGTGCTACAGTGAGTCCCCCCCTCCAGTGTGTGTGTGTGTGTGTGTGTGCGTGTGTGTGTGTGTGTGTGTGCAGAAACTCTCATGTCTGACTGTGAAAGGGCAGCAGCTTGTTAGGATGCAGCAGCTGAAGTGCTGAGCTTTTCATGCTGAACGTCCTATTGAATGCCCTTCCAGCATCTGACCCTGCGTTTCCTGCAGAACACACACACACACACACACATTTTCCCCTCTGTAAGTTTGATTTCATGTACACGTGAGTCAGCTGACCTCATTATTTTCCTGATACTCAGACCTCTCTGCCTCCTTCTGCACGCTGCTCTCCTTGGTCCCTCCAGGTGTGTTATGTCAGGGGCAGACGTGGAGGTGTACCTGTCCCAGGTGCATGATGGGAGCGTGTCGGCGGGCTTCCGGGCTCTCTATGAGGAGCGTCTGCTGCTGGATGTCACACTGTTGATAGAGGAGCACCACTTCCAGGTACGTCTGCAGGCGCGTGCGTCCTGTCCGCCAGCAGCCCAGCGTGGTTAGCGGGTGTTCATCCTTCCCAGGCCCACAAGGCGCTCCTGGCCACCCAGAGCGACTACTTCCGGGTCATGTTCACAGCAGACATGAGGGAGCGGGACCAGGACAAGATCCACATGAAGGGGCTGACGGCCGCCGGGTTCGGCCACATCCTCCGCTTCATGTACTACGGCTCGCTGGAGCTCAGCATGCCCACCGTCCAGGAGATTCTGCAGGTAGCGCCGCACGCCCCGAGGCGCGATACCTCGCTCCTTTTTCAGGCTGGACTAACAGAAAACCCGGCTTATCCTGGTCCCCCGGTCCCGCTGTGCTTTAGGCGGCCATGTACGTCCAGCTGAAGGAGGCGGTGGAGTTCTGCTGCTCCTTTCTGCTGACCAAGATCTGTCTGGAGAACTGTGCCGAGGTCATGCGCCTCCTGGAAGACTTCAGCGTGGGCGTGGAGGGCGTCCAGGAGCAGCTGGATAACTTCCTCCTCGACAACTTTGTCCCCCTCATGAGCAGACCTGACTTTCTGTCCTACCTGGGCCTGGAGCGACTGCAGGTGTGTGTAGGTGTGTTAGTTCCTACTTGTGAGGTTGGTGTTCTGGGGGCCGATCGTTCCGTTTCCTGCAGGCGTACCTGAACAGCGACGCTCTGAGTCGCTTCCCGGAGATCGAGCTTTACGAAGCGGTCCAGACGTGGCTACGGCACGACCGGCGGCGCTGGAGGCACACCGACACCGTGGTGCAGTCCATCCGTTTCTGCCTCATGACTCCTGCCAACATCTTTGAGAAGGTGGCCTTGCCTCCTCTTCTCGGTCTCCGGCCCCGGCCCCGTTTTCACCTCCCTCCGTCCTGTTCCGCTTCCAGGTGAAGACGTCAGAGTTTTACCGTAACTCCCGGCAGCTGCGGCAGGAGGTGGATCAGGCGCTCACCTACTTCCACGATGTCAACCAGCAGCCTTTGGTGGAGTCGCGCTCCAACCGCATCCGCTCCGTCCGCCCGCAGACGGCCGTGTTCCGGGGGATGATCGGTCACAGCATGGTCAACAGCAAGATCCTGCTGCTGCAGCGGCCCAAGGTTCCCGCCAGTTCAGACAGGGACCCGTCCGCTCCGGGCCGGTGCAGCCCGGGGCCGCGGCCCGCTCCTGCCTTCTCAGCCGTTTGGGTCTCTCCCTCAGGTGTGGTGGGAGCTGGAGGGTCCCCCAGGTGCCGCTGCGACCCGACTGCCTGGCCATCGTCAACAACTTCGCCTTCCTGCTGGGCGGGGAGGAGCTGGGCCCCGACGGAGAGTTCCACGCCTCCTCCAAAGTGTACCGATACGACCCCCGACAGAACTCCTGGCTGCGAATGGCTGACATGTCCGTGCCGAGGTCAGAGGAGCCTGTCGCACACCGCACCAATACACGATGGACTCCTCCGAACGAGGGAGCTGCGTACGATGAAGAACCGCTTCTTGTCCTTGTCTGTCCAGGTCAGAGTTCGCGGTGGGCGTCATCGGCAAGTTTATTTACGCCGTGGCGGGCCGCACGCGGGACGAGACCTTCTACTCCACAGAGCGCTACGACATCACGGAGGACCGCTGGGAGTTCGTGGACCCGTATCCGGTCAACAAGTACGGCCACGAGGGGACGGTGCTGGACGGGAAGCTCTACATCACCGGCGGCATCACCTCCTCGTCCACTTCCAAACAAGTGTGTGTGTTCGACCCCGGGCGGGAGGCGGGAGGCGGGGGCGGCGGCTCGGGCGGCTCGGACGCACACAGGACGCGCAGCGGCCGGGGCGCTCTGGTGCCGGGCACGCACGCCAGCTGCTGGGAGAACAAGTCCAAGATGAACTACGCCCGCTGCTTCCACAAGATGATCGCTCACAACGGGAAGCTGTACGTGTTCGGCGGCGTGTGCGTGATCCTCCGCGCTTCCTTCGAGTCGCAGGGCTGCCCCTCCACCGAGGTGTACAACCCCGACACGGACGAGTGGACCATCCTGGCCTCCATGCCCATCGGGCGCAGCGGCCACGGGGTGGCGGTGTCCGACCGGCAGATCATGGTGCTGGGTGGACTCTGCTACAACGGCCACTACAGTGACTCCATCCTCACCTTTGACCCCGAGGAAAACAAGTGGAAAGAGGACGAGTACCCCAGGATGCCTTGCAAACTGGACGGCCTGCAGGTGTGCAGCCTGCACTTCCCAGAGTACGTGCTGGAGCACGTCCGGCGCTGCAGCTGAGGTCTGGGGGGACCTGCGTTGGCGCCTGGGGCTTGTTCCGTCCACCCGCTGTGTTTGTGCTGTCCTGGTCCGGCCGTAGACGAGGCTCCGTCAGCAGCACCCGCAGCGCCGCTGCAGGGTGGACTCGGTCGCTTCATTTGAAAAACAAAAGATTTGATATTATTTTCTATACTACCAGCAACAGTTTTTTAGGTTTTTGTTTACGGTTCGGTTCTTTTTATGACTTTGGTTCTGATGTTGTTAAACGGCAACCCCGCGGGCTGGCTGAAGCAGCCGTTCAGAGCGTGGCTCCGCGAGTGTGACCTTTACTCCCTGTAGCTCGGTGTGAGGGGACTCGGCTGAGGGTCCACAGGTCGGAAGCTCCAGCAGTTCCACTCTGGACACACACCCACCTTCAGCCTGCTCCGCACTCCCCTCTGGTAAATTCCAATTGGTCGCATTCAGAAGGTTTTCCAATCGTTCTTTCCGGCTTGACGACCTTTAACTCTACTTTAGCTACAAGTCTACAGGCTACATTTTCTGGACAAAATGACACTAATTTTTAAGTTCTGATGTGGATCAAAGGTCTGAAACTGGGCCCAGAGGTGGAGGGAAGTGGGTCAAGTACACGCAGACGTTTTGGTCAACACTGGTCATTGATTTGCTCGGATCAGCTTTGTTTGCTGACGGCGACCACGCAGACCTGTGGTTCAAGCCAAGAAGGCCTCGTCGCCGTGACGAGCTTCAGAAAGACCGTAAAAGAGTGGAGCGGGTTTTCTCTGCTCTCTGCAGAGTCAGATCCGGTTCTTCATGCTTCCAGTGCGTTGGTCCTCCGGAAAACCCCAGCTCCCTTCTGCTCATCAACATTCCCTGCACTTTACTGGGCCCGGCTGTGTGTCGTGGGTGTGAAGGCCCACCTCCCGACCGCTGCGTTCTTAGGTTTTTATTCATGTCAGGATGAACCAAAGCGTCTGGATTGACCTTCAGCAGAGTGGAGTGGAACCTCCCTCTCCTGTCATTGAGTTTGAACCTTTTAACAACATTTGTGTTGTAAAAACACACAACATGACCTGTAAAAGTCCACCTGGAACCTAAAAAGTTCATGGATGTGGTTCCTGTGGAGCCTCACTGACGGAACCGAACGAGAATACTCGTCTAAGGTGTGTTTTTTTTTTGCCGTCGTATTTATTTTATTATGATTGTAACATGATACTTTTATATTTAAGACTCGTGAATAAGTGCTTTTAAGTGGCACCTGTGTGGAACCGAATGATCAAAAGCAGGGTTAGTACATTTTAAACTGAAATAATTTGAGTCTTTGGTTCAGTTGAGACACTGAAACGTGACCCGACCACCTTTTCAACCTCTCCCCGCTTGATTTTTTTTGGGTTTGTGCTCATGAGCCGACTGTGAAAAGGGCTAGAGGAGACACGCTGATGCCCTCCTGGAGGTCAGCTGTGTATTTAAGTTATTTATTTTCTAAAGTAATGCTTTCACTGAGCTATGCAGTAACAGAATTTCTTTTTATTTATTGTTCATAAGAACATTTTTCTTTATTTTTTTGTGTCTTGTCTACGTCAGCAGCACTGCACCATGACCCGTGTGGGGTTTTTTTTTTTTCTTATCTGTGAACAGAGCCAACACGATAAGAGCTCAGTTAAGAACAGGTCAAAAGTGTGTTGGTTTTTAAATTTTGACTGTATGCAAACCATTTCTTGCCAGATGTTACATTTACAGGTTCTTCTTTCTTTTAACTCGTTCAGAGTTCTGGTGGAGAGAGATGTGAAAAGCAGAAGAAATGATTAAATCGAGCCCGGATCTTCACTAATAGCTAATAAAACCAAACAAAGGAAATGAATTTGAATGCAGCAGCTTCTGTAACTAACATGCAGAGGTCACAGCGTAGCTCCACGTCATGTGACGAGCTGCATTTACAAACATGTTGCTGATTTACACTATTTAAAATCATTTGACTTTCATGCAAACTATTGGTCTTTTTTGCACTTTTTGTTCCCCACCATGTTCTCCATTCTGCGGTACTCTGCAGCACAGGTCATCACATCTCTTCCTCTTCTCATGTTGCTGTTTGAAAAACAAGTGTAACCAATCATGTACTTCTGTCCTGATTTAGACACTTTCATAGTGCAGCATTTAGCCACCAGTCTCCAGTCTATCGGTAGGAAAACAGAGGATTTAAAATAAAAAGGAAAAAGAAAAAAAAAAATTAAACCTTGCTACGACTGTAACCAAACAAATGAAAAACAAATTAATATATCTTATAATCTGAGTAGAATCTCTTTGGAAGTAATTTATAACTTCTTTCCAGAAATAAATGTTCATATTGTTCATCTTTTACATGACTGCCTTATTGTGTGTGTGTGTGTGGGGGGGGGGGGAGTTAGAGAGAGAGACAAAACCCCACAATAATCTGAATTTTAGGTATGTATTATTCATAGAATTACATATGCCCTAGATTTATATAAAAGTAATGTAATGTTAACAATTAAAATATGCACGTAGAGAAAGACAACTTGTTTTTTCCCTTCGCGCGCTGTCAAACTCACATGAGCGCTTATGTCTACTCTGGCTTGCCGTAGAAAAGCGAGGCATTTTGGTCGGATATGTCCTATACGAAGCTGGTAATTATTACTAATTTTAAATTTTAGGACGCAGTTTTTGTGTATCTTAAAGAGGGATATGTAATGCAACCTACTTCGGCTTTCACTGAAAAATGTCAACATTGTGGTGGCCAAACGTAAACGTATCGAAAACCCCTGTTAGCATATTGCTAAAAGGTCAGTTAAATTAGCGAATGTTACTCTGCTGTCCTCATTTATGCGTTAGGATTCGTGTTTGCGCCCTATTCAAAGCTGGTAATTTAAAATATGCACAAACGTCTGTTTTAAAAGACAGTCTGAACAGTGTCATGTAGCGGCTAATGACTTAGCATCGTCACCAGCTGTGTTCTGCGCATGTGCCGCCAGGTGTCGCTCTGTGTCGCCGCTCCCGCGGGGCTGATGGTCGGTTCGGTTCTGGCCGCCAGTGAGGAGAAGAAGAAGAACCCACAGCCGCTCCTAAGCATCGATGAGGTGGGTCAATAAAAACCTAACACGGAGAAAAAGAGCTGACCCTTCTAGATCCTGTAAAGTTTGAATACTCCAAGAGTATTTTGTTTATTGCCCAAGTTAACTTATACTGAAACACCCATAAGATAAGATTTTATTGATCCTACAGTGTGGAAAACTAACAGTTACAGTAGACTTTACGAGAACACACAATAAAACTATGAACAGAAACAACCCTCAGTATAAACAGTATTCACATTGTATTTACATACCCCGCCTCACCCACCCAGGTTATTAGTGGTGTCTCACTGCTGGTTAAACTAACCGTCACCGTTTTTTCCCCCCAGCTGCCGTCGTTATACACACGACCAGAACCAGAACTAGAGTGTGTGGAGCCAGAGGCAGGGTCCCTGGAGCAGAGCGTCACCTCACTGAGGAAATGGGCTGAACCGTACACCAACCAGTGTCAAGTATGTCGTGACACCTTGGTCAGGTTTAAATGTATACTCAGTGTGTGTTTTTATTTGTTAAAACCTTTTTTTTTTGTTCTGTGTGTAAGTAAGGCTTTTTTATCTACTAGAAACAAAAAAATTATTCCAACCTCGGGTTGGGGGCATTTTTTCTGTCTTATAAGACCTAAAATAAGTCCACAGAACATGACGCCTGTTGTCTGTTTAAGTTTAGTAAAACTATTGTCATGGAAAACTTTCAAACTTTTAATTAAATACTTTTGATTTTTTGCAGCAAACATGCCAGATGGTGATGGAGAAAGTTGAGGTACCGGATGTTGGTGTCGTTTGTATTTGTTTTAAGACTTAAAACTAATGTTGTACCAGTTTCCGTATGCTGGTGAAACAGCCTTTTATTTAATGTCTACACAGATTATACCAAACAAACAGATATAAAAAGGACAAAACCAATGACTGCAGCCAGTTGTTTATCGTGCTAATAACAGTCTAGCGTGTCCAAACAGATGTGCTGTGCAAAGAGAATCATTGTGAAATTGTAAGTTGTTTTGTTCTATTCTAAATCAACGGGCGTCTGTGTGTGTGTATGGATGATCTTTGGACTGCAGGAGGTTTACAGGTCGGTGGAGCCCGCAGTCGCCACATCTGTATCCACAGTCTCAGGTGAACGCTTCCTCCTCCTCTGACCTTTGGTTTTCCACTCTCACTGAAAGTGTGTCAGGATGAACCAGCTCGCCATAAAAACCTGCCCAAAATATGGTCCTCCTCCATCTTTAAGTTTTAGGCAGCTCAAACCTCCACTGTTCATCCACCTCCTCTCATCCTCTGCATCTTTTCCACCTGCTTCCCTTGTTCCAGAGGCGTACCAGTTCCTGAGCGACCCTCCTCCCAACCTGTACCCCAGCGTGGCGGCGGTGGGCTTCTCGGGGCTGCTGGGGCTGTACCTGGCCAAAGGTGGGACGTTTGGGCAGGTCTGCCCTGATGTAACCCTGCACCCATGCACATAAATGGTGTTGACTGCAGAGCCAGAGGCTAAAAACGCCTGTTTTCCCAGTCTTTTGTTTGTGCCTCTGGTTCCTGGAATTAATTGCAAGGAACCGGGTAGTGACGGCGTAACATCACATTTTATTGGTTCGACGGAAATTTGTTCCTGCTTCTCTTCCAGCTTGCGATGCTCTTTTCTATTAGAACAAACAGCATGCTGCCTTCCCTTTCCCCTTGACTAAAACCTTGAGCTTTGACCTCACCCGTCGTCGAAGGCGTTGGTGACGTCACTCAGCTCCTGAAAACATGTCTGTTGCAACGTTTCTGTCATCCTCGTCAGGATCCAGGGTGAAGAGAGTGGTGTTTCCAGCCGGTCTGATGGCCCTGAGCGCCTCTGTGTTTTACCCCCAGCTAACGGCGTCCCTACTGAAGGTCGGTGCATCCTCGCGCTCACAGGTCATGCCCAGCACCACCAGTTATCCGAGAAAAGGTTTTGTGTTCATCTGGACTTTTCAATTTTCTTTTTGGAAAACGTTTCGCCTTCTATCCAAAAGGCTTCATCAGTTCTGACCGTGTTGGAGCAGAGCTAGCAGATATAGCCCTTGTGGACCACTGGCCTGCTAATGTCACCTGAGCATCTTCCCATTAGTATGCCAGTGGTCTGGATGGATGTCTGGATGGATGTCTGGGGGGTCGTTAGCAGGGTCGTTGGCAGGTCGTTGACCTACTTTCAGTTTGGCTGGTTTTTTGACCAGTTTGGCTGTTTTTTGACTAGTTTGGGTGGTCACATGGTGTAAAATAAACGGTCTTGCCCGAGTCTTGCCCTGACGTGGTGGCCCGTCTGTGCTGGGCCATTCGTTTGTGGAGTGGCTGTTTTGTTTCCCCAATGTACAGTTCCCTGCATTCCTGCTGGCACTGTACAGCATCAACAGCCTTGTTTATGTCTTGGTGTCTTGGTGTCTTGGTGTCTTGTCTTTGGGGTGGACCAGTTTCTCAGTACTCAGCCGTCCACTTACATCTCAAAGAAAGTGGACATTCCTTTGAGGACAACCAAGTGCGTGTGCTGGCAAGAGAAGACTGCTGGTTTGAAAGAGGTGTCAAAGAAGCCATCCATGTGTGGATGGAGAAACCATCTTTGAACAGAGGTGGCGCTCTCAGACACCATCTTTCACCCACGTATAATGCTGACCTCCACTCATTTCAAAAACAGAAACACTCCCACAGTCTCACCAGACATGTGACCCAGCAGCCAAAAGGGAAAAAACCAGCCAAACTGAAAGTAGGTCAACGACCTGCCAACAACCCTGCTAACGACCCCCCAGACATCCATCCAGACATCCATCCAGACCACTGGCATACTAATGGGAAGATGCTCAGGTGACATTAGCAGGCCAGTGGTCCACAAGGGCTATATCTGCTAGCTCTGCTCCAACACGGTCAGAACCGATGAAGCCTTTTGGATAGAAGGCGAAACGTTTTCCAAAAAGAAAATTGGAAAGTCCAGATGAACACAGAACCTTTTCTCGGATAACTCTGACCTGGATGACTGAGAATCTACACGGACACCACCAGTTATGTGCCACTCTGTATCACACACACACACACACGTTTCCCAGTCCACAGATAAGAGTTTATGGTCCACTGAAACTCGTACACAGAAACCTTTGTAATCTGGTCATGTAGATGTGTGTATTGTATTCATTTGTTCACTTTAGAGCACCACTCACCTCTATTGCTGCCTGTCAATTTGAAAAGTGGAATTTTAGCGTAACTGTCGCCTTTTTACCGGCAACATGAACACGGTTCTTCAGATCGTCAGTCATCCTCTTGGTGACGAACATGCAAGCGATTTTTTTTATATTTAAATGCTCCGAATCCAAACTGGTGGGTGGGTTTTCCTCCCGGAATCAGTGAGCTGGAGAGAGGAAGTTCTCGCCTCCGTCATGGATCCGTTTCTGTTTCCATGTCCGTTGTGGATCTTTGACCTGCGTCCGTTGAGATAAGGCCCGTCTGCTTCCCACAGGACGTCCTGTCTGGGAATCACAGGCGTTCTCACCTCGGTGTGCTAATACCAGGAGTCACGCCCCGCTCGGTCACGGCGTGTGGAAACACATCCAAAAACAGCTGAGCCGAGAAGCCTTCAACGAGACGCTTCAACAGCCATCTGCTCTTTTTACTCTCTTATTTTAACAACTCCTGATCCCGGGGTTCTCACCAAACGTCTTTATTCTGTTTCCGCCAGGCGAGCAGGGACCGGGCGCTCACCTGGGCCCAGCAGGGCCGCGGCGCCCTGGAGAGAGCTTGGAAAGAGCCGCCCTTCGGCAAAAAGCAGGTGACCCTCCACATTCCCTGCAAGAGCGCGGAAGCGGGACCTTTTAATTGAAGGTTGTGGCTTTCTGTCGTTCTTAATGTTAACTAGCAGAAGGACGGAGCAGACGGCAAAGACGCCAGCAGCTGAGGCGGAAGGTAAACGCCAGGAAGCTGCAGCCAGTTTGGCTCTCCTGCACACCCGTCACGCCTCCCTCAGCACCCACTCCCACTCTCTAGGTTCAGTCAGGGTCGATGGGTGAAACCCGCCGGTCCGGAACGCTCCGGCGCCGCTGGGTCAGCTCCTGCACGCCAGGGCAAGCGCTGTCACGATCCCAGAGCTGTCAAATGCTGCTGTTTGTGTTGTGATTTCCAGATTAAATGGATTTGTGTCGTCATGTTCAGATAATCTCGCCGTGCGGTTCTCAGATGAAGCTCTAAACGTGATGTACCACGCTAGCAGATTATGTAGCTGCTCGGCCCCGTTAGCATCAAGTTTTAAAGCCTTTGGACTTGAGATGTGCTGAGCCCAGCACATCTCAAGCCCAAAGGACTCACGTGCACAGTAAATCAGGAAGCGAAGCTGGTATGGTGCATTTTTGGTTCCCTAAACCACTCCGTGACGGCGTATTCATCAGGGTTCCTTTGACACGCTCTCAGAACGAACACGCAGACCCAGACCTTTGTGACAGCCTTTATTGAGAAGAAACAACACCAAAAAGAGACCATTGAACAAGCTCCAGAGTGAGAATTTAAAAGAAGTTTGCTAAAAAGAAGTACTCTGTTCGAGCCAAGCAGGATTCCCTTTTCCCTACAGATCCTCTGAGCGGAAGCAGCCCGAGGCTCAGACCGACGCGGTCGGAGCCTCCGAGTGTGGAGACGCCGGCCCCGCTGGCGGCCCTCCACTCGGCTCTAGTCATTCCTCGGCAGGAGTGGCCATCTTGACCAGGCTGTTCTGGCCGAACTTGAAGAGCCTCCACCCCTCCTCCTGGGACAGGTCCTCGGCGCCACGGCGCTTGTAGAACTGGATGGACGGCTCGTTGTCCTCCGCCACCACAAACATCATGCCTGTGCAGCGCATCTTTATCGCCAGCTGCAAGAGAAAACGGCAGATTGGAACGCGCACGCATATTTCTATCCGACGTCCTCGCCCTTCGGTTCACTCACGTCGCTCAGGTGCCGCAGGACCTCGGAACCGATGCCCATCCCTGCAAGAACCAGACCGATCAGAACTGAGAGCCCAGCTGGCAAGGATCAGACAGGAGGTGAACAGGCGAGAACTACCTCTGTACGGCTCCATCACGTAGAAGTCCTCCAAGTAGAGCTGCTTCCCCACCCAGGGGTCATAAGTGAAATAATACATGGCAAAGCCCACCACCTTCAGACCTGGAGAAGAGGGATGGTGGGGAAGGGGTTAGATTCTGAGCGTGCTGCGCTGACAGCTGGCTTTGACAGTCACAATTCAACACAAAGACACACCTTGCAAAGTTGGCATTGTAAGAATACAGGAATGCTTTGAAGCCACCTGGATCTAATTACAGCTGGGGGGGAAATCTTGTCTTACCCTCTCTGTTCTCCTCCTGGACTTCAGCAATGACACAGTGGTAAAATGGTGTTTCACCAAATCCATCCTCCAGGAGATCTGAGAGCGAGAGGAGAGGATGAGGACGACCTGCAGGGCAGGCAGAGCCTCGGAGCTGATTAAAAACTCACCTTTCTCGGTCAGTGTCACCTGGTTCTCACATTCCTCGTATTTAGCAAGTTCCTGGGACAAAAACAGACAAAAACTGTGACCATCTGGTTACCAACAAAACCACCAAAGTCTGGAATAATAAAGTTCTATTCTATTAACGCCTCATGTTGTAATGGATGATAATTACTGACTGAATCAATCAGTCAATATTCACATAGACAGACGTAGACGTAACTTGTCTGCCAAGGTCAAGGTCACGTGTGCATTGACCATATTTGGATTCGGTTCGTCGTTCGTGCAACTGCTGGACACGTGACCTTACACTTCCGATGACGGAAGATGGTGTCGGCCGTTTAAAATAGCCCGTGTTTACGTGTCTTAACGGGAAGTGGAGGGTTCACGCCAGGTCAAGGCCGCGGAATGCCTTCCTGGTCATAGGAACCGCTCTATTCGACCCGAACAGCACCGAACACTATTTACTGTGTTATCTACCTTCACCAGTCGTAAAATGTCAGACACGTCTCCGGGTTCAGCCTTCCGTAATTTATACTCCATTTTCTTCTTTTACTCTTTTTTCCTCGGGTTTGAAGTCCTCTGAATGTGAAGGTAAAGATCAGTTGTTTCTTCATTCGGCTATTTCCCCACAGTCAGCCTCTGGTCCGGACGCGTTTGTCGAGACAAGAACATTCAGTTTTAATCACCCTCGCTCGGGTCGATGCCGTCTCAGTCTACCTGCGTTTTGTTTACGTCGCTGCTTTTATAGGAAGTGTGAGCCGGTCTGTGATTGGTCCGTCCACGGAGACCTCCTGCTTCTGGCCAATCAGAGGCGCTCTGGGATATCTGGGTCAGCCAAAGAGATTCTGTTTTCACGAAGACGTTTGTTTTTGTTTGCAAAGGCAGACTTTTTTACTTTTTATTTTATTGATTTTTGACTTTACCTATTTGACTTATTGTTTCGGAAAGTTAAAACATAAAAAGTACGAAATTCAGCCCCCCCTCCCCCCCTTTCCCACACACACACACACACACACACACACACACACACACACACACACACACATTCCAAAGCTCCCCCCCTTCCCACACACACACACACACACACACACACACACATCCCAAAGCCGCTTGTCACGCAAATGGAATTTTCCACCATTGCAGGTTTGGGCAAAGACCAATAAAAGCACCGAGGGAAAAAAAATCTAGGATTTTCGAAGTGATAGCTTTTAAACACGATACATGTAAGGAATTGCATGACACTGTAGCAGACTCGAACATGATGGTTGGGAAGTCTACTGTTAGCGGAACTTCTATTTTTTTCTATTGTTTTTCCTGCAATCTTTTAAACCGTAAATTAATCTATTTGTTACGTTTAGTTATGAGTCACTTTTGCCGTTGACTGTCAAGAATGCTCGATTACAAAAGACAATTGCAAAATCCTGTTGCTCAGTTCTTTTGTCCGCAGATTCCACATTTGAATGCCAAATGCCTGGTCCACTGAATATATTGTGCAACAATATGTGTCATATGTTCGTGTGAGTCAACATTTTTAGTGCCACCCAACTTTAGACATGATGGACGCCACCATACCTTTTACCCAGCCCACCCGTCTCAAAACAGCTAAAGGCGAACTAAAATCAAGACGTTTTTAGTTATTTCCGGCCTCTTGGGGCAAACGTTTAAAGACGCCAGAGCAGAACGCCGAATAACAGCTCATCTTATTAGTAACGCTACAGCGCCCCACAGTGACCGAAAATTCACATGTCACCGATTATCAAATGACTACACAATCCTGAAGACACGCGTTATTAACCTATTTACATAAGACGCCAAAAACCGTGTGGCGTGTCCCCGGCTGGAAACCATAGCTCTGGGTGACGGCGGACGTCTACGAGCAGCGTGCGTCTGACGTCACCAGAGGTGGGTGTGGCCGAAACCAGAATCCGGAAATCTGCCTCTTTATTCTGTGGCTTGGGGAGAAGAATTTAACTAATTATAGCCGAGTTTGTCTGGAGCACCAAGACTAACCCTGAAACCCTAACCCTTCAGAATGTTGTCCTCAAGGCCAGTATGATTGAAAACACCATCGCGTGTTGCGCTGTTACCAGCGGTGGAGAAAACGCCGACTAAACCATAGCATCGTGCAGTTTAGCTAGCTAAATTAATAGCCTGGAAGTTCCTAACGTGGTTTTACGGTTGTTCATTAATTTATTTAGCAGTTTAGTTACATTCAGGAGGAATTATTTGCTGTGGTCCACCTGAAAAGCGCTTACAGGACGTTCATTCATTGTTTTTAGAAGAGGCGTGGTAACTTGGTGCTAACAAACCTCAGAATCTAACCACCTGTTCCTATCGCCTCCAATTTTATTCCCCAAAACTTGTGTTAGATTAGAAAAGAGCACGGAAACGAAACAGTTGAAATGCTTTCAACACTCAAATGTCATTGAAACTGAAGTGTGTGTTTCGAGTTGTACATACTGCATTTGAAACCACGTGATTATTGGTGTGAGCCAGGTGGACTTTTGCTGTGGGTTCATTCCATCAAGTTCTTCTTTTGTCTGGCACATGGACTGCAGGTTGCTGCGGCTGCGACCAGCTGAGCGCTTCAGGTGCAGGACTCTGTGCCTGGGAGCGGCGAGGAGGCAGGGCCGGGCCCCAGACATGATTGAAGGTGAGGTGATGGGCTTAGGGTTAGGGTTAGGGTTAGGGTTGGGGTTGGGGTTAGGGTTAGACCAGCCATTCACTTCACCTCCCTGCAAACCATAAGGCAGTGTTTAGTCCACTCAGTGTTGTTTCAATCATTACTTTAGTTATATTCACATCTTCAAATAACTGGTTTAAGATGAATATTTTGTTGGTTATTTTAGGAGTGTGATGAGTTAATTTTAGTCAGATGTGGATTCATTTATGACATTTCCTTGCCGGAGGTGGTTGAGATGCTGATTCTTCTGAGTTGGTCTGTACTCCAACTGTGTGGATGAATTATTCACTGGAACTGAACACTTGGTGGTTGTGTCTTTTATATTCATCCACTGAACGCACATTCAGCCACTTCTTGTTGGGTTTGTGTGTTCAAAGACAGTGGTATGTAACCTGATATAAGCTGTGAAACAGAAATGACAGAAGATATCTAATAGTCATCCAACCTTATGCTTGACCATTTTTATTTCTTCGCAGGAGATCCACTTTTACATGTTTCAAATGGTGTGTGTTGGTAAATCAAAACAACTTTTACCATTCTGATGCATCCTAAACCTGCAGAAAGTCACTCACATGAATCCTTCTGCATGTCACAGTCCGGCTGAATAATTACGCCTCTTTTATTTACAGGCAGACTTTGTTTCATGCACAGCAGCTTTTAAGTGATGCTCTTTCTGGCTCTTGGTAGGTCTAGAGTAGATGGGAAGCTCCAGCTTGTCTGCAGGCTAACACCCATCCTTTTCTTTACTCTGTGGCGCAGCTTATTCTCATGTGATTGTTGTCTCTGTTCTGCTTCTTCATGTGCATTTGTGTCCTAATGTCTTTCAGTTTGGGCCTCAGTTACCTAAAACAAGAATATTTCCAATTTCTAGAACTTTGTCAAATGGTTTGGGCTATTTTGGTGTCACTATATGGTGTTTGTTGGTGGCTCTGAAGGCTCCAGCTGTAAACACAAGTTAACACAGTCGGTGTTGCTTCGGGAAAGCGCTCTTCTCACAAAGAAGGCGCGAACCTCGGTGCACCGGCTGTCTCTCGCTCGCACACATCTTTTAAATACTTTTTTTTTTCCTTTCTTCAGTCAGAAACAGACTAAGAGAAATCGTGGGAGCTTCTACTAACTGGAGGTACCGAACCATCAGAACAATAAACAACACACACAGGTTTTACCCTGTTGCACTTAAAGGCGCTGAACTCTGCTAGAATTTGTCTTTGTTAAAATTCTATTTTATAGATCATCTCTAAATTTATTTGCATTTTTAAAGCTTTGGCAACATCTGTTGGTAATTATGAAGGATAATATTTGCTAAATACATTTATGTGTGAGTGCATGTGAAACGCGTGTCCCCTGCAGCGACCATCAGCAGGCCATGGCGGAGCGCGTGTCGCTCTCCTCCATGTTGGCCAAGTCGCAAAACGATCTCCCCCCCAAGAGGATGAAGGACAGCTACCTGGAGGTCCACCTGCCGCTGGGCTCCGAGCTGCAGCTCCGAGAAAAATACCTGACTTTCCACAACACCGTCAGGTAGGAGCGGGCGTGCACGGACGCACTCTCCTTCTCCTGCGTTCTCCACGGTCTCCAACCTCCCCTTGAATCTTTTGTCTCAGGTTTGGGAGAATCCTGGAGGACTTGGACAGCTTAGCAGGTTCACATGACCAGTACAGATCATTTGTTGGACCCAAACACAAGGTTTCCCACATGAATCCGCGCTCTCGTTCTTCCTCTGCAGTTCTCATCTCCTACTCTCACACCTTTAATGCGGCGCTGAAGAGGTCTCCTCTGTCCATCGTCACCGCGCTGGTGGACAAAATCGGTGACTAAAGCTCCCGTTAAAGGATTGGTCAGAGGTGACAAGCTTGAAACAAACGCTGTTCGTCTGCTCATCAGACATGAGGCATCACGTCATCTATCCTGACTGTGACGTCAAGTTCACGGGTCATGTGACCTGGGTGGGCAAAACTTCCATCGAAGCCAAGATGCACATGTCGCAGGTACACACTGATCTTTCTGACACACACACACAGATGCGTAGGCTGTCTCTAGGTGTCGATGAAGGATATCCCAGTGGGGAAACTGCACCCTTTCAGCAGTCGCATCAACATGGAGCAAGATTTAAATAAAAATATCAAGGAAGATCAAGGGCTCCAAAGCTGCAGGAAAGTAACTGAAGTGACTCTTGTTTCAGTACCGCGACGGAGCTTACGCGCCGGTCCTGGACGCTACGTTTGTCATGGTGGCCCGAGATCCAGAAAACAAGAGGTAGGAATCCCAGTTTGGAAGCTTTTATTCGGATTAGATGGGGTCAGGTGAAAATTCTGATAAAATGTTGTCAATCTGCAGATTGCTGATCATTTAATTCTAGATCCTTGGCTGTTGTTAAGCGTGATTTCACAGGCAGGACTCGATTACCCTCCTCCTTGCCTCTAACTGGAGCGTTTTACCAAACTCTGTTCCTCTCCAACCATTTTTTTTAAATCTCAGGGCAGCTTTCGTAAACCCACTGAGGCCAGAAGGACCTGAGGAGGACAAACTCTTCCAGGAAGGAGAAGGTAGGACCTCCTGACGCAAGCGGGGTCAGGAGAAGGTCAACCACATGCTTGTGCATGAGCGTTTTAGAGCTCAGAAACAGCCAGCTGTGCGACAGGATGATCAGGGAGCATTCTTTTTGGGTCTGGTTTACAGCAGCCACTGGTGGAGCTTCATCATTGGCTGCGTTTCTATGTCTTAAAAGGCCGTCTTTGATGAGCTCTCTGATCTCTAGCTAACAAGCTGCGGCGCGTGGAGCTCAGTACTGCTTCCCTGCTGAAGGTGGCGCCAGCTGACGAGGAGAGAAAGATCGTGCACAGTCTGTTCCTCAACACGCTGGACACAAAGTATGAGCCCTGCTGGTGTTTGGTGGATGTTTGCTACGCCAGTCGTTTGTTTATGGCTAAACGCTGCCTTTTCACCAGGACGGTTAGTTTCCGCAGCCGAGTTTTGCCTCCAAACTCCGTCTGGATGGAAGATGCCAAACTGAAGGGGCTGGAGATCTGCCACCCGCAGGTGACAACACCGAGGGAGGGAGGCGGCACTTTTAAGCTGTCTCCAATATGTTTTACACAAAGAATATTATTTTGCTAACCCTCCTGGTCGATGTCTGAGCTCCTCTTTTGTCCTGACTGTAGGAGAGAAACATCTTCAACCGCATCTTTGGAGGTTTTTTGATGAGGAAGGCCTACGAGCTGGGCTGGGCCAACGCCTGCTCCTACGGGTGAGAGATGGTGATGAGCAGATGGATAAGTATGGACCAGATTATCCAGATCATCCCTGAGTAGTTGTTTACTGTCTGGTGCTGCAGAGGGTGTCGGCCCAGCCTGGTGGCTGTTGACGACATCCTCTTCCAGAAGCCTGTGGAGATCGGCTCGCTGCTGCTGCTGTCGTCCCAGGTCAGAATCTGTCTGTGAGCACAAAGTCTCCAGTTACTGAGCCAAAGTCCAAGATGTGTGCGTCTGCTTGTGTTTCAGGTGTGTTACAGCGAAGGGAAGTACATCCAGGTCAGAGTTCACAGTGAGGTTTTTGACCCACTGACACGCCAGCACAAGACCACCAACGTCTTCCATTTTACCTTTATGTCCGACCGTGACGTCCCCAACATCATCCCAAAGACATATGGAGGTAAGTGCACGCATGGTGGAGATGGCAACACGTGAACAACTGAGATGTGTCACAACATGCTTGTGGATATAGTTTGAGTTTGCTGTTTTTTGTTTTGTCTGACAGAATCAATGTTGTACCTGGATGGAAAAAGACACTTTAACCAGACTGTGGGACACTGAATGCAACATGTCCACTGCCCGCCAAAGCCTTTATTCATTGATCAAAAACGTGCACACACTATATAGTGTATGTTTTGAGGTTTAATAAGGTGTATCTTCTTTTATCACTTCTGTTCTGTTTACACACTCACAACATGGAGGCTTGACTTTGTTACCTTATTTTTGGTGTTTCCCCAATCTGTTAACACTATCCGAAGAGTTTGACACATTTACAGAACAAGCCATTACCTCAAATATTTATGCATAGCTTTTGTTATTTTAATAATAAATACACCATTGCTGCTTGTATGCACAGAACTAAATTTGATCTTTATTCTTCATATTCGAGATGGCTTCAATATAGAAAACGTTTTGATTTTTCTGGATTTTATTATACACAGATGCAATCATTTTCGCTAACTTAATTGTACTATGCTGCCATTTTTGATCGTGCTTTCCCCCCACTGTCAAAAAATTAAAATTAATAGAATGCTTTTACTTTGCCAAGCGAATTGAACGAGTTCAGAATTTTTCTTTTCAAAGAGGACGTCGACAAATGTGTAAATTATCCATGTAAATCGCGTCTACGGACATAAAAGCCAGGTCGGAACCATTGTTACCAGGAAAGAGTCGGGAAGCGTTTTACACGCACACCAGCCGTTACCGCGGACAACTTCCCTCTGTGCTAAGCCTCTTTGGAGTTAGCTCTTCTTTTAATAGCATGCAAAATATGTTAACCATGATCTCAAATGCACTTTGTAAGATTACGGGCAGGAATGTGGTGAGTGTTTGGCTGGCTTCGAGCTGGCTGCGGATGTGCTAATGCTAACCGGTTAGCTTTCTCGAGTTTGTTTGCTACCTTCCTGACCTTGTGATGGAGCTAGCCTCACTGTTTTTCTGCAATCTACATGTGATGGCAATATATACATGTTATAATGTCGATTATTCCTTTACACCATTTTATAAACTTTGGATACATGTCGACGATGTGATTTTTTTCTCGGTGTTTACTGTGCTTTGTGTGTTTCCAGCAAAGGCCTACGGTCCGGGCGAATAATTGGGCACAAATCAGCTTTAACAACTTCGTTTTTAAAAATGGGGTGTCCACAAATTAAATTAACTTTAGTTGACTGTCATAAGTAAACAAAGCCAATCGTAACATTTTGAATTAACACGTGGTCACGTCGTGAAAATGACGCTTTAAACGGCGTTTAAACATTTTCAAAGAGGTAAAAGTAGGAAGTCCGTTGCCTAGAAACCTGTTTTTCCCCTTTGGCTTCGGCTCCCTAATTATCCACTCTCTTTCTCCCTTGCATACGAATACACAGCAACAACCCCCACTTATGTCTCGCTTTTTTCCCTCCTCTCCCACCTCCTCCACCCCTGGTCTGATCCGTAGGGAGCCCAAACAGTGTCTGAGGTAAGCAGCTGGTTGCTCTGCTCCTTTAGGAAATAGGAAATTAGTTAAAAATCAATCTATAACTGCCAACGAAGACCACATTTTCTCAAGTCCTCGTAAAACGCAAGCCATCAGCCAAGCGTCCGATCTCCTCGCAGACGTCTTTAATATTTTTCTTGACCTGTTGAAATGTCAGTGTACATGTAGACACTGTTGGGCTGTTGCCTCCATGTTCTCCCCATGTTTCCCCTGTTTCATCCTGTAGGTGACCCCATCCTGTGTGTTTCCATCCATGTGCCACCTAGTTGCTGCCTTCTGTTCTCGCCTCACGGGCTGGTTCTTCCGGCTCTTCTCTGGTCTGACTCGTTGGCTCCTGTGTTCCCCAGTTGCTGATTGACCTGTCAGAATACGTCAATCTGACCTCACCGGTGGAGCCTGCTGTGCCTCGCACTCAGCGGCAGCCTCCTAAGCCTCCTCCAGTCAGTGCTAAAGCCACATCAGATGGCCAGTTAGTTAGCCACCTCGCCGGCCAGCTAGGCAGACCAGTAAGGACATGCGTAGCCTCGTCTGTCTGCCTGATCACTAACGGGGGTGGGAAACAGTCGTGTCTCTGCAGCTACACCCACATTATCAGCTGCCTTAACTCATTTTCCATTTTAACCTGACTTGTGTGCCTGGCTAATGGGAAGATGTTTGCTGTGCCTTGCTGGGAATGTGAACGTAGCTCCAGTCACATCCAGACTAACTGTCAACAGTGGAGCCTCATGTAGGAGGTGGGGGTCCTGTCCTGTAGCCCAGACTTCTCTGTGCTGGCTGCTTGCATGGAGGTCCGCGGCCAGCCTTTTCCTGCGCAGTGGCCGCCTCAGTGAGTTTTTGCTTGCTGCTGTGTTCCTCAGGGCGCCAGAGTGGTCGTTTCTCGCTCCTTCACTGACTTCACCCCTCAGGTCACCTTTGACATCAAGGTAGGTGGGTTTTTTTTTAATCAATAGGGGAAAGAAACTTGTTGAAATCTAATCCCACTGTATTGGCAGAAGTGCGACCTGCACCGCTTAGAGGAGGGCCCTCCGGAGAAGGCGGAGCTCACCCGGGAGCAGGGCCTGCAGTATTACCGCACCATGCAGACGATTCGACGCATGGAGCTGAAAGCTGACCAGCTGTACAAGCAGAAGATCATCAGAGGGTTCTGTCACCTGTATGACGGACAGGTGAGGCCATCCTCAAGTTTCACAGGTTTTTCTAAAGTCTGCAGACACAAAGATGATCAAATTCCCCGAGTTCTGAGTCAGATTTCAGTGGTCTTTGTTTAATTTAACCAGCGTCAAGCCCGTCCAAAGGTTTTCTGCCTTCTTCGGTGTTGCAGGAAGCTTGTGCAGCAGGCATCGAGGCCGCCATCACGCCGAGCGACCACCTGATCACCGCCTACCGGGCACACGGATACACCTTCACCCGTGGCGTCTCCGTCAAAGAGATCCTGGCCGAGCTGACGGGTGAGACGGGCGGAACGTTCCCAAGCAGTCTCGTCCCGCAGCGCCTTCACCGCTCGCTTCCTCCTCAGGTCGCAGAGGGGGCGTGGCCAAAGGCAAAGGGGGCTCTATGCACATGTACGCGCCTCATTTCTACGGAGGCAACGGCATCGTGGGAGCTCAGGTAAACGTCCCTGGCTGACACTTCCAACATGCTCAAATAGGATTAATAAGAACCTCTGAAACGGAGCCGGGCTGTGATTCGTTTAGGTTCCTCTGGGAGCTGGAATTGCTCTGGCCTGCCAGTACCAGGGAAACAAGCAGTTGTGTGTCACGCTGTACGGCGACGGCGCAGCCAATCAGGTAAACGCCCACATTCATATCACCTCGTGATGCGATTAAAACATGAACAAGACAGTTTGGGTTTCATTTTCCGCTCCAAACCGATCAGGGCCAGCTGTTTGAGTCCTTCAACATGGCTGCGCTGTGGAAGCTGCCGTGCATCTTTATCTGCGAGAACAACAAATACGGAATGGGCACGTCTGTGGAGCGAGCGTCCGCCAGCACCGACTACTACAAGAGAGGAGACTTCATCCCGGGGATCAGAGTGAGAGCCGAGCCTTGCCGTCCTTTCTTTGGTCGGGTGTGTGTGGGTAACGGCTGAGGTTTGGGGCAGAAGCTGCAGCGCGTCTCTGCCGTGCGCTGCAGCCGGCCTGGAAGAACCGAGACTACAACAGGAAAAGGCGCAGCCTGTCCTGGCAGTTGCAGGTGTGAGCATCCATCCAGCTGTTTGGTGCTCTTGTATGATGCTGCAAACAAACCAGAGAAGCTGGATAGTTCCTCCGGGTCTGCAGTGATGGCGCCGTCATGGCCGAACGGCGATCCGTTTCCGAGCAGTGTCGATTCCACCGTTCCCCTTTGTCTCACAGGTGGATGGGATGGATGTGCTCTGTGTCCGAGAGGCCACCAGGTTTGCCGCAGAACACTGCAGGTCTGGAAAAGTAAGTTAAGAGTATTTGGAAAAGATCAGGATGAGTGTAAAAGTTAATTAAATGAAACACAGCAAAAAGAGCCTGTTTTTGCTCTCAGGGCCCCATCGTCATGGAGCTGCAGACTTATCGTTACCACGGACACAGCATGAGCGACCCGGGTGTCAGGTGATTGTTTTGAAGCATTTCTGTTATCGGGATGATGAAGCTGTTTCGGTGAAGGAAGCAGACTTGCAACATCAGCCTGTGGGTAGCATCAGTCAGGTTTGCTCCAGCTCTTTCGTAACTGTCTGCAGCTACCGCACTCGTGACGAGATTCAGGAAGTGCGCAGTAAGAGTGACCCCATTTCCATGTTGAAAGATCGCATGCTCGGCAACAACATGGCGTCCGTGGAGGAGTTCAAGGTACACCTCAGTTCACGCTTGAGGATAATCAACCAGACTAGCGAAGAAAGGGATGAAATGCTCGGAGAGTCTAACCTCCCTGATCTGACAGGAAATCGACATCTCTATCCGTAAAGAGGTGGAGGAGGCGGCTCAGTTCTGCACGTCCGACCCCGAGCCTCCACTGGAGGACCTCTGCAACCACATCTTCTGCAACAACCCGCCCCTGGGGGTCCGTGGGACGCACCCCTGGGCTGTCCTCAAGTCTGTCAGCTAGAGCCTGAGCGTGGCTCAGCTCACTGATCCTCGATTCTAGATCAATATTCTGCACCTTATCAGGACCAGGAACCTGTCAGTGTTATTTATTTAATTTATTGTTGTCCTGTTGTCACATTGTCTGTGTGCTGGGCCGGTTTAAATATTACAAAACGCACAAAGGTCTTTCTCAATGTGTTACATCAGGAAATGAGTGTCTTTGTTGGAAAGATAACCTCAAATGTCTCAATGCTGTTTGTTGTTGCTGTCGTTAGTGTTAAATTACAGCTTTGGAACTTCATTTAGAATACGGGTTTTAAATATCCTGCGTGATGAAACGTCAGCATAACCAGAAAATGTTGTTAATTGTCAGGAAATGATTTAAAATAACACTAAAGACTAAAACTTCTTTTCAGTTTTTACTAATATATTTAACCTTTACAGACATTCTGTATTATTGAAGCTATAATTGTCCACATGTTTACCTTCGAATAAAGATTTTTAAGTATTCCTCATTACTTTGTAAATGACTTCACGGAGATTTGGTTTTTTTGGTCTTATCTCCTAAGTCAAGTGTGGTTCAAATATTCCGTATTTGTGTTCTAGTTACCATGTCAGTTTTGCTTCTCAGGGTAGAAATTGAGCTGTTAAAGTATACTTTTTAAAAAAAATTTATTTTGCACTTTCAAGGTAATAAATATGCATTTTAGTAAAAACCTTTCCGGTCTTGAACTTTAAACCAGGAGGAAAAACAAAACTTGCCAGTAAAAAGATTTATTTTTCGAAGTTTTCAGTGCGGGGGGAGTTCCACTGGCGACCACTAGATGTCACTGTCGGAATTTAGTTATTTAAACTAAAAATCAGTACAGCAAACAGCCCTTAAAAACAGCCCTTAAACTAAACGGCCCTTAAAGAATTTGAGAATTATGTTTCCTGAAAAAAAACATACTTTTTTCCTGATTTCTGACCACGCTTATCCGCAACATTCTAACCAGCGGAGAAGAAATCAGCCTACGTTTGTGCGAAACGAATGAAAACAGAATTTAGCACGTTTTAAATAGTAACGTGGAGAACCTTGTGACGCCTCCAGGAGGCCGCAGGCCGCCATCTACCTGGGCGCCTCCGGCAAGCCCCGCCCCCTGGCGGAGCCGTGACGCAGCAAACCGACGGACAGGTAAACCGACACCGGCCGCCATATTGGGAACGTGCGGGAGCGGCGGAGTGACGACAGAGAGATATTCGGGAGGTGAATCGAGAGTTTGAGCCAAACAGAGACCAAAAAGGGCGTCGCTATCCTCCTCTTCCTCCTCCTCCTCTTCTTCTCTCCGGAGGAAGAGGCGGGCTCTGCGCCACAATACATCCGGAATTTGAAGGCGTTCTCTCGGCTCTTCGCTCGGACCCGGACCCGAGTTCTGCTCTTCTAAAAGGCTGAAAAGGAGGTGGCGGAAACAGAAGCGGAACTAGCTTAAATATTTGCTAAAATTAAAAAAGAGAAATACAAGAGAGCGGAGAGAGGGGAGAGTGAAGGGGAGGTGCCGACGAAGAACCCGAGTCAGAAAAGAGGAATAAGAGGAGGAAAGTCCGGACGGGATGCCCCTGGCTCAGCTGGCCGATCCCTGGCAGAAGATGCCGGTGGGGGGGACGCCTGGAGAGGTGAGACCCGCGCTGACGCCCCGGCACACCCCCGGAGCCCGGCCCGGGGCCGGTCCCGGGCGAAGCCGACTTTCTGTCGAGTTTGGGGGAGGAACACCTGAGAGTTAGCGCCGGAACACACCCGAACCCGAACCCGAACCGGAACGCTGCTGCCAACGCTCGTTACCGCGTCGTTATTGCAGGAGTCACTCTGAGAAGTTCCACATTCGAAGAACTGAAAGACCCCGATCCCGATTTAGCATTTAAAGGTTATTTGTGGTTTTACAACTTGTAACGTTGGTTTCTGGTTGGTGTTGGCTGTTTCATAGTTGGTGTTATTTGTGTGCTGCGTCAAATCTTTTATCTTTAAAAAGACAAATTAAAGCCCAAATTTTCTTAGATTTTCTGCAGTAACACAGACGTTGAATATTAGGATTTTGATACTTTTCTATAGTTATTTGTGCTCTGTAAACTTTCAAAATTATAAATAATCCTAAAGTATGGTAAAGAAGTGTAGATGAATGTCATTTTTTGTGTTTTGATGATGCATATTCTGACAGAAAAGTCTGCGGGTGTATTTTTTGTGAAGTTTTTTTTGTTGTTGGCATTGTTGTTGTCAAAGAGCCACAAGTGCAGCTTCAGAGGTGTTGCTAGGTTTGCATTTCACCGGTTCTTTGTTTTATAGAACCATTCGAACCCGGAGGAGGTTTTCCTGCAGTTTCAGGAAGAACGTGTGTTTTTCTCCACTTCCTGTTTGAGGTGTCACCGGCGCTTCATGAGCAGACAGCTTTCGAACAATAAAACTTATTCCAGCCTCCATTTTTTCCTCCTGTGCGTACAAGCACGTACCTGCTCACAGTCCCCCAGTCAGGAATGAGCTGCTGTTGCGCACAATAAAAGTGACCTTTCCACCCTCTTAGACTCTTGCCACACACCTTTTTTGGCAGGAAACTCTGCGACAGACAGCTGAGCAGAAACCAGCTTGTCCCTTCAACCACCACAAGGCGAGCTGACGCTGTGGAATAAAGCAGAAGCTGTTTGTTCTTAACCTGAAGGGTGTATTCTCCTAACACACACACACGTATGGATGTAAACGTGTGCAGGAGGCAGAAGTCACTGATGATGCGCACGTCTGTCCTGACACAGCATCAGAAACTTCAGATATCATCATAGCGCATTTCCTTTGGTCAATTTCACCGGCATCTGATCAAACCTGTGTTTGTTGACATCCGCAGTAAAAATAACCCACTAAGGCACAGTCTTGGGTGTGAAAATAATCTGGCTTCCTCGTGCGCTTTTCCCCCGGTGCCTGTTTCTGTCTGCTGGCCGCCTGCTGAGCAGCAGTTCACGCTTTGTTCAGCAGAAGCTGACCATGAAACCATACACGTTTGAAAAAAACCGCTGTTAACAGCGTGGAGACTAATGAGCAGAGGTTTAACGACGGCCTGAAGCAGAGAGTGTGGGGTATTTAATCAAAAACACGAGGAATTACTAAATAAACCTTCCTTTCTCAGCCGAGCACCAAGGTGGTGAATTTTAATCTGTGCTTAACCACACACACAGCCCGTGAAGGTGTTGCTGGAGATAAGGTGTGTGTTTGTGTGTTGACAGGACGTGCACCACGATCCCGAGGACTCCGTGGGCGAGGACGACTCGGCTCCAGCCTGCACGGTAAGCCTGCACCTCCCGTTTCTCCTGCTCCTGGGGAGACGGCTCTGCCAGATTCTCCCGACATTTATCAGGCTGCAGTCACAAACAGCCAGAGAGCTCTAAACAGCCTCGCGTGGGTGCGAGTGTGTGTGTGTGATTGATTGTTATGACGGTTTTAGGGTTTATTGATGGAATTTCAAGTGAAATGTGTAAAGACTCTTGAATTTTAGGTGTTAAAATCTGCCTAACGGGGATCCTCTGGCATGAAACCACAGACAACAAAAACCCGCCAGCTCCACTGGAATGGAAGAAAATTTGACCTCAATTTAGATCACTGTGCGTGTGTGTGTGTGTTTGGTGTGTGTGTGCAGATTCCTAATGGGAAAATGAGTACTCAGCTCTTCTCAGACAATAGATCTATGAGCCATCTTCTCTGCATTTAAAAATCGATGTGTGCAGCTGCTCTGCTGGCTCCCTCCCCCAGCGGGCAACTCTCTTCCACACACACGCACACACACACACACACACACACACACACGCACGCACACACGCACACTTGAACGAAGACACTGGGCTGAATAAGCAGCGGCGTCACACCGGTACATGTGTGAGGATGAATACATTACTGTTAATGAATGAGCTGCACTTTTCCACTGGGTTACCTGTGTGGTCGTGTGTGGTTAAAACAGAACAGGTATTCTTCTAAAGACTTTTGTCACCTCGGTGCTGCTGTTTGAGAAGTTTTTCTCCTAAAATGATATTATTTTTTGAATGTTTAATAACCAAATTTTAGGTTATTATTCATGTCTAAAAACTTTCTTTTCTTTGTGTTATCTAACTTCTATATTGGAAGCATTTGTCACCATTGTGGCACACTTACAACACACACACACACACACACACACACACACACACACACTGACAAAGAGTCAAGGCCCCAGTGAGAGAGAAATTGTTTTTCAGACAGTATTCTGAACATCAGGACTCTCTGAGGGACCAACTAACATGTGCTGCCATCTGCTGCTGCTGAAGTGTGTGTGTGTGTGTGTGTGTGTGTTTGGGTGGGGGGCAGGATCATGTTTGGAGCAGGATGAGGTCACTGTTTGAGCGTTTTTGTCATCTGCTGTTGTTTTTTCTCAGAGTAGATGCTAATGTTGTTGCAGCTCTGCTGTAAGGTGAGAGACAGTTTTGGAGTGAGATATATTCACGCCGTGCTTCTGCACTGTCTGGAGGATTAACAGAAGCTTAACCTACTGATCCTTCTGCTTGTTGAACACACACGCTCATTGTTCACCTGAGTCTGAGCACATCTAGAGGACCTGCAAACCCTACCTGGTACCTGGTACCCCTGGTGTCCACGGAGCGGGTACTTGCTCCAGCGTCAGGATCCCAACCAGAACCAAAACTCTGAATGAAGGCAAATTGATTTAATCAGTTCGTCCTGACAAACTCCACGAAAAGATGGAAGCTGCTTCATCGCAACTTTATTATTTAAAAAAAAAAATTATCACATACAACAAATTAGCATTTGGTTTCCTGTGTGTGTGTGTGTGTGTGTGTGTGTGAGAGAGAGAGAGCACGCTGCTGGCAGATGGTATTTTATCTTCCTCTGCCATCTGAGCTGACTCTGACTCTGGTGTGTATGTCAAAAACACGGACCTTCACACTTATTCAGGCTGTTCACATCGTTTTTTTTACAGGTGTGTGCAAAAAATCCGTGTTGCGGGGGGTGTGTGTGTGAGGCTGAAAGTGCCAGAGAATGATTATGCTAAAACATAAAATGGAAACCTCTCCACCCACGCTCATGAAAATGCATATTGATGTTTGGAGAGAGAAAGTTAGATTAGAAAATATATATTGATAGAAAGAGGAGAGAGAGAGAGAGGGTGAAGTGTTCTGTGTTGTCCCAGTTTAGCTTTGTGTGTGTGTGTGTGTGTGTGTGTGGGGTGAGGTCCAGGGTCCCAGCGTCTGTGTGGTGAACAAGGCATTGTGGGTATTGTGACGTCACCTCTGTAACCGGCGCCGCTGGTCCTGACGTGACCAGCCAGCCCAGGCATCAGTTACCACAGCAACATCATAACCTGATCAATATTCCTCAGGTTATCGTCATCAGCAGCAACACGCTTCAGAGATTTTACACCAAGACACACGATCTAACCTTTGAAATGACCTTTAAAAGGCGCTGTGAGACAGCAGCATCAGAAAGCATGAGCGCATGTTGTCATCTATTACTGATACTCTCAATGTCTGAACATGTTGTTATAAACCAGGAACAAAACACTGGAAAATACCCCCTCAAAACTATGATTAGCTCCCCACTGAGACTCATTTAAACCTCTAAACACACACACACACACACACACACAGAAGAGTGTGTGCTGTGAGAGAGGTCGGTCGGGGGGGTTTCCTCTGGACTTTCCTCAGGGGAGAGGAGGAGGGAGGAAGAAGAGAGAACCTTCCTCCCACTTCAACCTGACCCGAGCTGGAATGTCCAGACTCTAAATCCGTGCTCATTTCCATGTCCTCACCTCTTCTTCCCCACTTTATTTTTTGCTTACTTCCTTCCATCTCTCTCTATTTCTATTACTAGCGTTGTTGATATTTTGCAATCTCTGCTGGTACACTCATGTGACCACAAACATAGTTCAGGGTCTTTAATTGGCTGATAAATCCGACTTTGTTATTCATGAAACTGGCATCATTTGTGGAATAATCAGAGTGGCGGATGACAGGATTCTGGGTGACTCCCTGACAACTGTGTGGTTTCTTTTCCGTCTCTTCTGCTCCTTCCTTTGCCTTTATTTCCTTTTGTTTTCAGTCTCTCTTCTTTCCTGGTGTGTATTTGTAGTCTCCCCTATATGGGAGGTTTGTGGTGATTAAAAAGACACGATGCATTCAAGGACCATTGGGAAATCACAACAGTGTGCCTCACCGGCTGATTCATTTCACACTTGTCAGTGGAACTTGTCAGATCTCACATAAACAGTCAGAAATGGGCTTGATGGTGGTTTTTAGGTGTGTGTTGTGTGTTTAGAAGCTTTAGCGGCGTCGGCTGCTTCGTGTCTGTCCCCACGCCCGTGGTCTGGCTGATGGGGGCCTCCAAGGACACATGTGTGCCTTCCTGTGCAGATGTTGTTGCTAGGGAAACAATGACAGGACATGACTTTAATCGCCCCGATGAACAGCTGGAGGGCTTTCCTGTGGGGTGTGTGTGTGTGTGTGTGTGTTTCCCTTAGTGCTGTGTGCTGCGGCCACTTCTTTAGTCATTCTGGTGTTGTGTCAGTAGAGGATCAGCATGAAAACGCTAATATTTCACATCAGGAACAGGCAGTTTCAGGTAATACACACACTCATTTTGGACTAGATGTGTTTAAAGTTTGTGCAGATTTAGGCACATAATCATTGAGTCTGTTTAGGAGAAGATGCTTTGATGCAGAATTACTCTTTTCTTCTGAAGATGGTTAGAGACACACTGATCTGTGCCACGATGTGGTTATAAACCGCTAAATCTGTGTGTGTCAGCGTCCTGTCACGTTGTGGATCAGTGGGTTGATGTTGGACGACGGAAATCAATGTTTGTTTATCTGACGTGAAATGTTATCTTTGATCGTGTGTAAGTAAATGAACTGTGTGCGCGTGTATGTGTGCGCGTGTATGTGTGTGTGATGCAATTAAATTTGATTGCATCACACATGCAATTAAAGGAGGTTTCTTTGTCCAAATAAGAGGGGCTTGTTTGGCAGCAGATGAAGCAGCTTCGTTTTGTCTAATGAGGAGGGAAGTACACAGACAGGAGCCGCTCTGTCCAGAGGATCAGAGCCGTGTGTGTGTGTGTGTGTGTGTGTGTGTGTTATTATTAGAGTCTTTCCACTTCCCATTCGTCCCAGTTCTGTACATGCCGTACGTCTCGGCTGATGAAAGTGTTGGAAGCAGAGATGTTGAGCGTAACAGCCCGTGGCCCCGGTGGTGGGGCTGGCTCTGTGTGCTGGGACAAGCGCTAACGGGCCACTCTGCATTCCAGCCTTCGGCCCCGAACAAGCTGGGCGCGGAGAGAAAGGCCACCCTTCAGCAGGAACACCTGCAGCCTTACAGGTGCAGGGAGGAGTTCAGACGTCTCGGAAACACAGAGTGGAGCCACTGGTCCTCCGTGTGTGTGTGTGAGTGTGTGTGTAGGTGCTGTGATTGAGGATCTTGCCACCTCCTGAATAAATGATGATGGCCTCACTCAGCCGCTCCTCATCCATTCTTTATGCTTCGCCTCTGCTCTGAATCATCCACCTCTGTTTTCCTTCCCTCATCCTTCTCTTCTCCTCTTCTTCATCTTTGTATTTTTTCTCTTTTTCTCCAATCCCTCAGTTTTTTTGGTAGAAGCTGGTAAAAACATGAATAATCAGATATTATCATAAATGTGGCTCATTGTCTCTATATTTTAGTGCACATTTTAAAAAGATAATTAACTGAAATCCTGTGGTTTTACAGAGCTGCATCTTTAAAACTGAAAATGTGTGTGTTGTTCAGTGATAATCCAGCTCAGTCTCATTTAAGCTAAACTTCTGTAGGTGGAGCTCTACAGTCTGATCGTCTGTTATTGAGCCTTCGGAAGTGCACTTCATGCCTCTAACCTGACAAATCCCTCGCGCGTGTGTGTGTGTGTGTGTGTGTGTGTGTGTGAGAGAGAGAGACCATCCAACTTGTTCTATTGCATAACAGGCTTACAGAGCACAGATTGTCTGGAATAGTATCCTGTGCATACAGTCCTTCAAAGCCACTGCCCTGGCGTTGACACTCACACACACTCGCGCACATGCGTGCGCGCACACACAGGCGCAGGACTTCAAACAGTGTTGACATTTTTGTTACCTCATGTACTTATTATTAGCAGAGTTAATAGGAGAGATTGTGGAAATGTGGTGTCACTTTTCTTATATTTCCTGTCTGCTTGACACACACACACACACACACATTGTTACATTGTTCCTGCCTGTGTGTGTGTGTGTGTGTGTGTGTGTACTTGTGTGTGTGGAAACCAGTTCTCACGGGAGGTAGGCATGAACAGGTGGGAGAGGTAATCCCAGAAATGTCATTTCTCCTCCCAGTTGCTCACTGGTATTGTGACCGTGTTGTCCCTGTGGTGGCCGGTTGTGACCTGCTAGCTTCTAAAGATTTTAGACTTTGATCAGTTTAATGAACCGGCTGATCAAAAGGCTTGTATTTTTTGTCTTTTTTGAGCTGAGTGTGAAACGATCCTCCTGGTCTCGAGGGTCGGCTTGTGTGGGGAGAGTGGGGATCTCCAGGACACCTGATGGGAACACTGGGTGGAAGGTTACAGCTGCATGTCAGCGGAGCAGGTGAGAAGGGGGAATTTAGGGGGCATCCTGCATCCTGTCCCAGTTTGGATGTGCCCCCTCCCTTCCTCCGGGTATCCCCTCTCACTGGCTCACATAGTTGCTCACACACTTGACTGCGAGCCACTTGCTGCTCTGGTGTTGTCAGTACGACTCCGAGCGCCTCGGCCTGGTTCGCGATGACACACTGCTCGCCAGAGGCCAAGCCGGTGTGCATCTCTGCCATCACCAGCCTCGTCAGGGGGCTGCGGCGCCGGCTCAAGGCCTTCAGACGTCTTCTGCTAACCAGGAGCGACGCCAGCCCTCCGCAGCCGGCCGTCTACCCTGGCCAAACGAAGCCAATAGACAGGAAGACTGGCGAACTGGTTTCAGGCTGCTGCGGGTCCACGCAGCCCCGTACGAGCGTGAGTAGTCCCGGGGGTGACAGCTTTCCTGCCTGTTTGTCAGACATCTCTGTGGTCAGGGCTTTCGGCTCTGTTCTGACATCAGGAGGCCCAGAGAGCCCGTCTTCGTGGCTCTGGTGGGGCAGATCTGGGTGTCATCCTGGCTGAAAGTAGGTTTATGTTTGAGACATCAGCTGGAAGCGTGCAGCTATTCTAGAAAGCAGAAAGACACTTGGCCTTTTTACCACGAAGGCTCTCGTGCGTGTGTGTGTGTGTGTGTGCGCGTGTGTGTAGGGGCAGTGAGAGCTGGGCTTCATATTACCATTCCTCCCATCTTCTAACACCAGTCTTCCAGGAGTCCCAGTAAACCCACACTTGTGTACAGAACAGACAAACCCTTTTAAAGAGGATGTAGAAGTAGTTGCTGTTATTGTGAATATTCTAAAGCAGGAACGACTGTTAGCGGCCAGTCATCCGTGTGCTGTCCTGAGGATGCCCAGGAGTGAGGGAGCTCAGCAGATGTTTGAGCCAGTCTGCAGCGTCCAAGCCAGGGCCGTGCAGCTGTGTGCACAGCCGTCCAACATCAGCAAGCCCAGGAGGCCTGTTAACGAGGTCTGGAGCAGGACAGACGAAGGGAGGTGTTGCCGCAGCCTCGCCAGCTGGTTCTGACTGCTGAGCTGGTTCATTGAAATATTCAAATGAGCGTTTGGGGAGGAACAGTGGACGAGTCAGCGCTTTTGTTTCCTTCTGATTTTGTAGACCACAGACCCTTCAACCTACAAACAGGACAGAGACAAAGGCAACAGCCCCGAGGGCTTACTCGTGTACCAAACCACAACTTTAAGTCTGTTTGAGGGGTCAGCCCTGGCTTAGGGTGGAGGTACGAGTTCAGCTCGGGGTTAGACGGGTCGCTAGAGCTAGGGGCTGCGTGGTGCTTTATGTCTGTGAAAGTCCTTGCAAGGATAGAAGTACACGAATGTGTGTGTGCGTGTGCGCGCGCATGTGTGTGTAGGAGAGAGAGAGAGTTCAGAACACAGGTGCAGGGTTTGCAGTTTTAATCCTGTGATTAAGAGGTGCTACATGAGCATCCTGTTGCCTCAGTGCTGATCCTCCATCTGTGTTCTGACAAACACACACACACACACACACACACACACACACACACACACACACACACACACAGAACTCTTTGGCTCCTCAAACATTTGACATTCTATTTCTGAGGACTGCCCCTGCCTGGCATTTTTGCTCATTACCCACAGCCTGACCTACGTCATGTGATGTTCCTCACCTTATTTATCTTTTAATCAAAATCTGTGCATTTGCCCCATAAAGTTATAATAAAAAGGACTAATTTCGGTCATGTTGAACTTTTTCTTTGTTCTACCCTGGAAGCACTTGGTCAGTTACTTTAACTTTTGCACTATATTTAAATGCATTTTTGTCCTTTGACTAATGTTCCTCCATCGGTGCCTCAACCTAGGCTAGATCCAAATACACACCTCACACACACCAAACGGATAACTTTAGAATATCAGTGTAAAATCTGAGTCCCTACATACCTGAAAAAGCCACAGATGCCATACCTGATCCAGGACGCAGACCCAGGACGCAGACCCAGGACGCAGATCCAGGACGCAGACCCAGGACGCAGACCCAGGACGCAGATCCAGGACGCAGACCCAGGACGCAGACCCAGGACGCAGACCCAGGACGCAGATCCAGGACGCAGACCCAGGACGCAGACCCAGGACGCAGATCCAGGACGCAGACCCAGGACGCAGACCCAGGACGCAGACCCAGGACGCAGACCCAGGACGCAGACCCAGGACGCAGACCCAGGACGCAGATCCAGGACCTTCTTCCTCTCGGGTGGCTACTCCGCTCTGCTGCCAGTTTATTTCCCATGAGAAATAATCAAGATTAAGGAAGCTGAGAGATGTGCAAATTAGGGAGGTGAGGTGAGAAGAGTTCAAATAAAGATTGAAGAGAAAACGAGGGAGGGAGGTGAGGACTTCTTTGAGGGAGAGAGGTAGAAACATTCAGAGAGAGGGAGTGAGAGCAGTAAGTGTGAGAAGCAAGCAGAAGCCCTCTCCATCCTCAAATCTGGCAGTCAAGGCGCAGGAGCATGTTAGCGCCACAGAACCTGAGTCGCAGTCGGGACTACTGGACGCATTATTCCCCAGGACACCCAGGAGCCTGCTGGTCACCCACCTGGGAACTTCAGGTAATGAGAGCTGGAGCAGAGGGGAGAAACGTGCAGGAGCAGCTGAAATATTAAAAAAAAAACATTTAGGAATGCAGAGGAGGAGAGAACGACGGTGAACCAGCTAGTGAATGCATCCGCGTGTTTATCTGTTTATCCTAACCGACCCTCAGAAAGTCCTCCAGAAGCCTGAGTTAGAGCTTGAAGGAGGGATGGTGTCAGCAAGTACGCACTGTTTCACAGCCTGGTCTCATTAGTCACTTGGCTACAGCAGGAAGCAGGTACTGGGGGTGGATCCATGGCAACTCGTGCATCTTTGTGTGTGTGTGTGTGTGTGTGTGTGTGTTGGTGTGTGCTGTACTTCATGCTGAGCAGATGACGATTCGGGGAGCCTGTTCAACCCGTTGTGTGATTCACCAAGAAAAACCTGCTCCTGATGGTAACGCTGTCCTGTAGTTTGTTATTTCCATCACTTGCGGCTCCCGAGTTGCTTTTTCGACATTTTCTCCAGAAAACATGCCTGAACTTGCCTCGGGCAGTGTTCAGCAGAGGCCCGTGAAGGAACTGGGGGCGACCCCGCCCTGTCTCATGGCTAACTGCCTGCAATGCACGGTCTGGTCTATGGAGGCTGGAACGGGACTTTCCGGGCCCGTTCTGAGTGATTTCACTGAGGTGAAGAAAGCTTTGTCAAGATAAAGCTGTCACCATGGTTTCAGTAGGATGGGATGGGCTGATCTAGAGACACAAGGGAGACACGCTCGCGCCGTTTTTACTCTTTCCTGTTCCGGACGTGTCAGTCCTTTCACATTTTGTAGATTTTAGGATATCAGACCAAAGAAAACACACAGCACTTATTCCGTGTGTGTGTGTGTGTGTGTGTGTGTGTGTGTGTGTGTGTGTGTGTGTTACAGGATGACGTCCCGATCAAAGAGATCAGCATCACTCACCATGTGAAGGAAGGATCAGAGAAGGCCGACCCACGACAGTTTGAGCTCCGCAAAGTCTTAGGACAGGGCTCCTTTGGCAAGGTAAATCATGCAGCTCACATGCACGTAGATGCACGAGTGTCGGTTGTTGAACGTGCACACGCTCTTCTGCATGCAGGTGTTTCTGGTGAGGAAGGTCACAGGGCCCGACGCTGGTCAGCTATACGCCATGAAAGTCCTGAAGAAGGCCACTCTGAAAGGTGAGTCAAAGTCCTCAGGCTCTGGTGAAGGCAGGAACAGCCGGCCTGTCTGCAGTGATGGGACAAAGACCAAAGGAGGAGAGATAAAATGAAGACCAGTCACTGGTTTACCCACAAGGTCTCTTTGTAGAGGTTGACCTTTAAATTTGGGAGTTCTGCTGCAGCCTTTGCTGTCCGGTGTCTGTCCGGATGGCGCCATTTGCGCTTGTGTGGTAGCAAATACTCTAAGTCCTCAATAGGACTGAGCGGAATTTCACACCACGTAGCCGAGCAGGGCGAGGAAATCCTCAAACGCTCCGTCTGTCGGTGGGAGAAGTATCCCCTCTCCTCTGGATGATCCACTGTTCTATCTTGTTTTTCTCTTTTTGCTCAGTTTCTTTCTCTGAGTGATTCATCATTTAGTCTTCTGCTGCCATCTCTTTGTGGCTAAAATAGAAACAATTTATTCTGTGTTTGGCACTTAAATGATTAATTCTGTGTTTTCTCACTTTGTTTGTGTGTGTGCGCATGTGTGTGTTTTCAGTACGTGACCGGGTCAGAACCAAGATGGAGAGAGACATCCTGGTGGAGGTCAACCACCCCTTCATCGTTAAACTGCACTACGGTGAGCTAACCAGTACGATGTCATGTGTGACTGGTTCTGACAAACCAGCCAGACCAGTCAGTGCCATGTGAGGCTTCCAGCTTGGGCTCATCTCCTGCTCCTCTCCTCAGCGTTCCAGACCGAAGGGAAGCTTTATCTGATCCTGGACTTCCTCAGAGGAGGAGATCTTTTCACACGCCTCTCCAAGGAGGTAACTCCTCTCTGTGATCAGCTGTTCTCTAGGTTCAAGCAAATGTTGAAAGTTAAACATTTTAAAACCTGTTGATGATTTCATCTCGTTTTTCCAGGTGATGTTCACAGAGGAGGATGTGAAGTTTTACCTGGCAGAGCTCGCTCTGGCCCTGGACCA